>VXBQ01014053.1:83966-216798 GCA_013400175.1 Phainopepla nitens
CGGGACCCCGCGCCGCGGGATGCGCCGCCCGGCGCTTTTGTGCTGAGGCGCGGACGTTTCCCTCTGAAGGTGGAATTGCTTTGGTAGCTGCGGAAGGAGGCGAAAAAGTGGTGTTCTTCCCGTGGGAATTATTATCCAGGGTACACAAACTGCTAAGTTGCTGCGCGTGAATAAAAGTGGCTGGAGAGCGCAAATGGTGCCTGTAACTCCTGAATCCATTTCCCTTACGTTCTTACAGTAACAATTTATATTTGTGTACGTTTTCAAGGTAAGAGCTACAGCAGCGAGTGCTCACTAGCGTAGATGCGAATGAGCTTCTATACAGCTCAAAACACTTTTGGTTTGCCAGTTGGTAAAGGAGGACACACAAGCCCTTAAGGGCTGCCGCAGTTCCATGTGAACTGCCATTTAACCTGACCTGTGAATTAGAAATTGTGATTATACAGCATAATTGCCTAATGAAAAAAAAAACAGAGGGAAACAAAAACAAACCTGGAGTTAACCATTCCAAGATGTTTGTTAGTTGCATGTGTTTGTAAAAATCCAAGTCATTGTCATCAGGCTGTCCTTGAAAAAAGGAGCTTGCTCTGGAGTGTCTTTGCGTGCTTCAACCCTGTAAATGCGTGTGTTGCTTCTGACAGTTTATCAACACGTGAGCAGGGCTGGGTCAAGGGCAACTCCATTCCGTGTTTAGCACAGAATGCTGAATGGATTATTTTGGGTTCTGCCCACAGTCTGGTGGTATTTATGTATCTTGTCCTCCAAAGCTGGATTCTTTCCTTTCAGAGGAAAACGGCTATTGCTCCCTTGTTTTGTATTGGTGTTTAAAGGAACAGGTGTTCCCCTGTTGCACCATCTGCTGCTTCATGAGTTATTTTCTGCAACATAGTAATTATCTAGGCTTGAAATGGAGAATAGTTGTGCAGCTATCTAAGAGACTTCAGCAGTCAGATGCATCCCCTTGCCCGACTCAGAATGTACCACTCTTCCTAACTAGCTGTATGAGCCAGCTGTGGCTTGCTCTGTGTTGGTTTCTAGCTACTGCTTCAGTTGAAACTTACAAGGAAAAAGCATTCTAAAGAAACGAAGTACTTCTCTGAATTCAGGTTTTCTGGCTAAAGTATGTTGAATACTTCTAGGTTTGCTTTAGTCTCCAAAACACTCGGAATGATTTTGATCTGATCAGTTCTAGATTTTGTATTTATGTTGCTAGCAATTTATTTACAACATTCTTTTTCTTCAACTTCCTTAATAACTGGATGACTTCTGTAAGTTGCGAGCCATAAGCTATGTCAAGCAGATGTTCTTATCTAATCTAAGGTTTCTGTTTACTGGCTGTAGGACAGGCTAAATTTGCTGGGGATGTTTTCATGTGATGCCCCTCCATGTGTACATCTCGGCTGTTGAAGCACAGCTCCCACACATCCTCTCTCCAAGTTGGGAGGACACAGTGTGTGAGTGACTGGGTAATTAGGGAAAGGTGTAACAGTACTCTTCAGCTTGTCTGTTTTGGATACACCACAAGATTTTGTCATTATGCAGATATTCTTTGGTGCATGAGGTACAAAAACAAGGTCTTTTTTTAGGGCAGAGGAGTAAGGCATTTCCATACATATTCCCACTGTAGAGCATGACAGGTATACAGCAGATTATTTTGGAGTCTTTCTGGTGTGATCACCTTGCCTTAATCCTTTCTCTGCTGCTTCAAGTGGCTTCCAAAACATAAGCTCTATGCCCTTCCTTCTGCAGTTGTTTCTTTGACTAATCTTCAGAACCAGATTAAAGAAATTAAGGTGCCCACGTCAGACAGACTGCTTCCTGAGGTGGCTTCTCATACCCACACCATCCCACAGCTTGAGCAGTGAAGTACTGCACGTCATTTTGTCCTCAGTGACAATAATAATAATAGTAACAATAATTGACATATTTCCCATGTGTTCAGGGAAGCCATGTTAGCTATTGCCAACACACTTTCTGAGGGAATAGGGCAGGAAATCTCAGGTCAGCTGTGTTCAGCATCTTCCTGAAGGAAAAATTATTTATTTTGTATATTGCTCTTGGCTTCTGCACACTGGAGATTAAAAGAGTATCCGGGAGATAATTTTCTGCCGTTTCACATCCAGGAGAAGGAGGGAATTTTCTCTTTTTCCTTAATTTAAAATACTTTTGGTAGGCCTTCAAGGCATATTGGACCAGAGTTCATGTTTTTTGCTGTGCATTTTAGTCTTTGGTCAGCAACAATAAACAGGTATGGCCTTAGCTTCATGGTTAAGACTTGAGAGGAGGAAAGGGAATATTAGTTCATTTTCCTGCTATTTTACCAAGGCATCCAAAGCAGCAGTTCTCCAGTAAGCCAAAATAATGGAATAGTCATGAATAGAGGTGACTGCTTGTGAATTACAGACTGCTGGCTGTCTATTAGCCAAAGAGAAATCTAAAAAATTTAATTATGGTAAAAGACTGAGAGTTGCATCTTCCAAGGCACTGGTGTAAGTCAGGCACCATATAGTCTAAAAATACTTAGTGTAATGCCATTTTTAGTGAGGATCAGAAGAGACTGAACAATATCAAAGCACCTAATATGAAGCTAAGTGGATGGATAGCACAGAGGACGTGACTTTTATTTTTAACAAATTAAGAGTAGTGTACATTAGATGGAATTTTTTTAAGGCCTTTTGCAAGTTAGCTTAGAATGCAGTGATTTGTATTCTTTTAGGAAAGTATCCTGTCATTGGTGACAACTCAGGCTAAATTTAGTAAAAAATACAAATTAGTCTGCATAAGGATATATAGAAAAATTTGTGCCTTTTGTGAAGCAGTGACGTACCATTATATCAAATACCATTGCAGCTTTAGGAGACTCGTTGCTATAGTCAGTGTATAGAAAGTTTAGGTGTGGGAATGACTCAGATGAGAGTGAAACTTCAATGTGAAAGGACACTGAAAGCTTTAAAATTCCTTTATGTAGGGACAGAGGGTGAAAATATGTAAACATGTATGAAAAAGACTCGGAAATAACATCTATTAAGGCTTACCAAATTTGAACTTACAATGAGTGATTTTTGTCTTGGGAAGCTCTTGAATGCTAGGCTAGTGATCATTTATAGGCATGCTGGGGAAAATGCATGTCTTGTGGTTTGGGTTTTGTTTTTGGTTTT
This sequence comes from Phainopepla nitens, assembly GCA_013400175.1. NCBI lineage: Eukaryota > Metazoa > Chordata > Aves > Passeriformes > Bombycillidae > Phainopepla > Phainopepla nitens. The sequence goes on from VXBQ01014053.1 coordinate 87,125, forward strand.
TCTGTTTTGTTTTTTTTTTCTGAAACTCTTTAGTAGATGACTGCTCTTTGCCACTTCAGTCCAATGTCCTGTCTCTGGTTCTCTGATCTGCTTCAGTTTGGCTCCATTCAGCCTTTTTTTGTAATTCAGGAACCGGAGAAAATTCTGTGAAATTCGGGTGACTAATTCAGAATTGATTAAATAATTTGTTAAATACAATATATGACACATTTTTGCATGTCGCAGGTATGAGGTTTATTTAGTAGAAGTTAAAGCCTTTAGGAGACCTGTAAGTAGTAAGAAATATTCTTGCCAAGAAATGCCAAGAAAAATTGGAAAGATTGAAGTCTCATATCTTGGGACTTAGCAGTATGAGCAAAGCTAATATGCTTTTCATCATCATGTTGCTGCAGTATATTTCTTGAAACAACTGTAACTATCTGCTGTCACGAATTTTATTCTTTTGAGATGTGTCCCTTTCTTCCCTAGGGAAGTATTTACCCCGCCCTGCTCTGTTTTTTTCCTTTTCAGTTCTATGAAGTTCCTGAGAGTCTCGTGCAGTCTGGTGCTGATTTGGTGAATATGTGATTTTTTTGGCGAGCTGCTGTGCTCTCTGGTCTTCCTGCAGTGCTGCTGCAGGGAAAGCTGCCAGCTGCAGTGCTGCTGCAGGGAAAGCTGCCAGCTGCAGTGCTGCTGCAGGGAAAGCTGCCAGCTGCAGTGCTGCTGCAGGGAAAGCTGCCAGCTGCAGTGCTGCACGGGCGCTCACTCAGGCTTCTCTGGCCCGGGGAGGGGGGCACATCGTGTGCCTTGCACAGTTAGGGACTGCCTGTCCATGGTTCTCCAGAAAAAAAATCTATATATCTATCTATCTATATATCTATCTATCTGTATATCTATCTATCTATCTATATATTTTAGCGGTCTTCAGTCAATTAGCAGCTAATTGCAATTTTTAGGGTCATTACGGTGGAAATCATATAGCATTGTTCTTAAAACGTTGCACTGTTTAATCAGACTTCAACATCAAACTAAAATTCTATGATTTTAAAATGGCGATTTACAGAAGTTTGTTCTAGTAATCTTTCAAGCGTCAGATCTTGATTTATATATCCTTTTGCTAAAAGAGTGCTTTGAGCATTCTATACATAATTAAGACAACTAGGTAAGTTATCCTTCATAAGGTCATATTTTAACTATATTAACTTTTCATTTTGATAATAAGTATGTTGGTGCTTCCTGTTGAATTTGAAGTTTCAGTCAGAATTTAGAAATATATGTATTTTTGAAAAAAGCTAAAATCTCTAAATATTTCATGATTTCTGTGAAATCGTACTGTATGCAAGTAAATAAAATGAATCTACTTGGCTTAAAATTTTCTTATAGGGCTGTATTCTTAAGGTACGTGTTTTCTTGTTGGGTTGGATTTTTTTCCCCCTCTTATTTCACTTTTTTTTTTTTTTGTAGAGTAGAAGTTACAGGCCTATAATATGTTAATTCAGAGTAAAGAAAAAAGGAAATACATTATTTCTCGTTAATTATTTTTTTGGCATCTGATATCTAAAACTATACTGCTTTTATCTCTTGAATAGTTGTAAAATGCAAGAAAACAGAGTATCTAAAATGTAGGGTGTTTTGATATTATTTTGTTTTGTTATTCCTGGTGGTTGGTTAGTGCTGGACGTGTCATGTAAATAGTCTTTGAAAGGGAAAAGTCAAATTACATGAGACATAATGAAATCGACTGCATTGGACATCCATTCAGATACATTGTTTATTATTAAACAATATACTTAAACAGAGATTGCAGTCGTTTAAAGGGATTTTAATTTAAGAAATATATTTCACTGGCAGTTTGCCCTAATGCTTCAGCTGGATGGCATTCATTGGTGTTGCACATCAACATCAGTCATCAATGAAAAATATTATATCATTGTTCAAGTGGCAGCAAATGAGGAGCTACAACAAAAGTAGCTGCTTGGAGTTTGGGTGGATATGCAAAGATTTATTATTTTTGGCAAGAGTTGTTGATTTTTTTTCTTTCCTGGTTAGTCTAACTGCAGAGGACGTGTCACTGCTCATGTTACTCGGGGATCTGTGTGTGGATTGCATGCAGTGTAAGAAATTGGGCTTCATGTTCTGTCACTCTTGACTTAACCCTGAACCAGTTATGTTTTGGTCAGGAGCAGAGGGGGAAGATTTAATCTGCTTTAGCATTTTGGCTGATGTTAGAGTCGACTTGCAGAGTTCAGCAGTGGCCAGGGCTGCTGGATTGCGAGGCTTGAGGTCTGGAGCCAGATCAAAGCCCCAGGGCAGACAAAAGGGAGGCTCTGACCCTTGTTTGCGAAGGAAAGGGCTGTGTGGTATAGCTTTAACAGTTCGGGATGAAAGCAAGTGCATTACTGTCGAAGTGTTTGAAGTTGCTTGAATAAAAGCTGAAGTTCTGGAACACGTGTGAATTGTTGTGGAAATGTTTCTTAAGAGTTTAATAGTGTAAGTCTGAGTCTGCAAGCACCATTAGAGAATTCGCTTGGAAAGCTGGCAGCTGCTTCTGCTCATTCCGGTTGGGCACTGCTGTTGTACCAGTCTGTGTGCAGATGATGCTCATTGGTTCTGTTAACCTACTTCTTAATTTGTGATTTTTTTCTTTTTCATTTGTATCTAAAAGATTGTGCTCAGGAGTTCAGACTTGTCTGATGCAAAATAGAAGTCCGTTGGAAGATTTATTTAAGTTATATTCCTTTTTCAGTACCAAAACCTTAAAGAATATTTTCTTTGACAAAATTACTTAAAAAAAAAAAAAGGTTTTGCTAAGTAGCTGTTGGTTAGATCTGAAACAGTAAGGGCTAATGTCAAGCCTTGGTTTAATAGATTTGCATTTGTGGTCTGTTATCAGGGCTCTTTCACTTTGACAGTCTGTTAACTGTGCCAGAGCCACCAGTTGGTTCCTGAGGTTTTCCACTTAAGCTTTCTCAGTTACATGCTCTTCTGTTGGAGACAGTCCCTATGTAACCAAATCTCTCTACTGTTTTGCTGTAAAGAAACTCTTAATGTTTTCAGCGTGGAGAATTAAGAATTAATAAGTTTGATTATCCATTGAGGACATGGAAACCTTTGCTTTCTGGTGGCACCAGTTTGTTGCAGGGATTGATACTGACCGTGTCAGGCGGTAGCAGGCCTCTGCTTTACAGAAATAGATCCAGAATTCTGGCCATCTTCCAGCTCATTGTTTGCTGCAGTTGTCAGTCTGGGTTTTGGTCTGGGCGAGGGAAAGTGACTTAAAAGCCAGTAAGTCTTGGAATAAGACAGGATAATGTTTTCATTATACTAAGTGCTCTGACAATTTTATGTATGAACACAGTATTGCATTCTAAAATTCCTAAAATAGAACACAAAATTAACCACAGCTTAATCTGTAGTGATACAGACTATTTTCTTAAATTTCTGCAATGCAGTGTGAACTGATGAAAATTCTCTTCAGAAGAGTTAAAATATATGCCTAAAATCTGTTTTGGCAGGGTTTGTTTTGTTTTAAGGAGAAAATTACATTTAAGCAGAAAAAGACACCATACTGTGTGAAATTAAAATATTATCAAGCAAGTAAGCTGGTACTTTTCAGCACAGGACAGAACTTTAAAGGTAAACAGTTAAAATACCGAACTTAAAACAAACCTTGCTAAAATAGATTTTGGCTTTTTTTTAACAACTCCAGAAAAAAAAAAGCACCCTTGAACACCGAGTTAGTATGAAGATCAGATTTGTACCCATTTTTAAATTGCAGAAAATTATTAAGGAAAACCCAGCAAAGGTCCATGTTTCTTGCTGTTGTAAAGCGTGAAGAAAACTGCATTTTTCTGAGAAACAGCTTTCATAAAATACTGAAAATCTGGGTTTTAGTGTACTGAAACTGTGCTTTGTACAGTAGAAACTTTAGTTTTTACCTCTCTCTGGAATACAGTAGTATCCCATTTTTCCCTTTCATGTTCTGAGGGGCTTTTCCAACTACTTCATATTGTGCCAGATCTATTTCTGAGTCCTTCCCTCCTCCCAGTCTGGACATAGAAGCAAAAAACCAGAAGGGGTACATTAGTTAGTGTTAGTTACATGATCTGTGGTAGAAGAATATCAAGTTCTTTTGTTTAAAATTAAGAAATAGGAATGCACTGGAAGTTGTAGAGGAAACCTGTTTCTGTTTAATCCCACTTCCCATAAAAAAAGACTGTGTCTCTCTTCTTAAAAAGACAGAAAATACTTAAGTAGTGAAAGCAGAGGAGCAACTTCCTGCAAATTCCCAGTTCAAGGCTGTCTGAAAAGGATATGCTGCTTGTAGAGGAAATGACTTCTACCTCTATGCAACATGCATGATACTTCGAGAGACCGTAGAGAAGAGACACTGAGCTGGTGTTGGAGAAAATGGTTATGGCATGAGAACTGAGGAGCTGTTTCTTTAGCTGGTGACAGGGATAGAGGCAAACTGAATATTTTAGAGACATTAGGAAAAAAACCCAAATCCTCTATTAAGGAAGAAAGCTGTAACAGCAGCATATAACTGGAAGTTTTAATGGTACAGTAATCAAGGAGAGCAATATTCTCTCCATGCATTAGTCATGTGGATTGTGTTCAGTGTAGGGGTAGCTGTGAAATGGAATGATGTGTACAGAGGGCCAGACCCTCTGAAGGTCTACATTATTATCTCCATGCCATATCTGCTATTTTTTCGCCCTTCTCCTTCTTGCCATAATTCATGTCAGGGTATTCATAACGAGTTTCAGACTTCTCAACCAAAGTCCTGCACCAGCACCTTACTGAATCACTGTGGGTGTCCTTTGATGATGAGCAGGTGCTCTTTTGCTGTAGGTGGCAAGCCTGTCAGATGAAGAACTGTTTTCCCTCCCTTAGGAGGAAAACTGGTTTTCAGCATGAACAAAAGGAGTTAGTGGGTTTTATAAAAAGTATTTTTACATAGTAAAATAATTAAATTCCCATTAAATAAAATGCTGTCTTTTCTTCCATCTGAAGCAATAGTATTTGTTGCAGAATACAGTTGTTTTTAACTGGTTTCAATTTTAAAAACTTGCTTTTGATTTTGCTATCAAGTGTGATGTTAGGAATCAGAGTGAAATACGTTTGCTATAGAAATTGCAAAATCAAGGAATTTTTTACTCTCCTCCTACTCTTGCAAGCTATGACTGTATTTTGAAGGTATGGTTTTAATGTTAGTAATACAGGACTACCACTGCTCCTTCAAGTATTTTTTGAGGTGATTGACACATCATTCTTAAATAAATACAAAACAAACTAACAAAAAATATAAAAAAGGACAAACTTCTCAAATTCCACCTCACCCTCCACCCAAAGGCAGAATGTCTTATCACAGTACCAGTTGTACATATGCAATTATGTGGTAGAATGACAGTCACTGTTCAGCTGGTTATGTAGACAAGCCTTCAGTTTATTGCCTGAAGAATTTAGGAATAGAGTTTCCAAAAGTTCCTGACTGTTGTGTTAAGATTGAGTGTTTAAAATAATACATTTGGTTTAGGCATTTGGATTTTTTCCTATTGGTCTGCTTCAGCGTTGACCCATGTCTGAGGAAAGAATGAGGGCCTGTTTCTGGAAACAAAACATTTAACATGCCTGCAAAAATGCAGCATTCCTGTGTTTTGGTTGGAAGAGACCATGTTTAACTGCTTCTCATCCCTTTAGTGTTTGTAACTAGTGTTTGCTGCACCTTTCCATTGAGTGAACCATTCTGCTGCTTTCTAAGTGCAATTCCTATACAGTCCTATAAACATGTGGACTACAAGATGTATTCTGTCACACTTCTTTCTCCTGAAAGTCTCAATCCTTGCTTTCTTTTTTTTTTCTTTAATCCTTCCATCTCAAACTCTTGATTTTTCTTCCAGTATTTTCTTGTCCCTAGCCTAGGACACGCTTAGGGCTCTGCCCGTGAGTGGAGGTGGTTGTGATGGTTGTGCTTATGCTCTAGTCATAGCGCCGTCTCGTGTGCATTTCCCCAATAACTGAAAATCATCATTCAGCTTGTTTGAAGTGGAATTGGTTTTTGTTGTCCTTTAACGTTTGCATCTCTAAACTGTAGCAGTTCAGCTGCTGATCTGTAGGTGGTGTGGCAGTTTCTGCACACCCGGGGCTTTGGTGAGCCTGTGGATGGTCGGGCACATGCTCGCTGCTCCGGGCCGCTGTTTATTGCAGCTGAGCTGCCTTGCCTAAGAGTTGATCTTGGCTGCTGATGCAGCACTATCTGCTCCAGGAGCACTCTGGCTCTACTGTACTCGTTATGCAAGGTGTTGGCAGAATGCTGGACAGATCTGTATCTGTTGGCAGATACAGCAAAAATTAAATCTGTGTTGGAAACTTTTATAGCAAAATTTGTATTAAAATTGAGTTAGAAGTCCTCTAGGGCTATATAAGAAAACATAACTGAAAATACACCATGCTTTTGCCATCCTTTGAGTTCATAGTTCCTGACTTTATACTCTGCTATTTGTATATCCAGTCATGTGAAATGATAAAGATTGATGTCGTTCTAAAAAGAGTTAGAAGCTCTGGGGTCTAATACAGCATTAGAAGGAGCTTTCTAGAAAATATATCTACAGGGAAAGAGGGTGTTTCAGTGTATACAGCTGGTGAAAGCTTATAAAGGTTTTGTTTGCCTCACTTTTCTTCGTGTTTTGCTTTTGTTTGTTTCACATCAGTATTCTGAAAGAGGAGTTCTGCCATTTAAAGTGCTATCTTCCTATTCCTCTGTGCTTCCATGGTGTTGTTTTGTCCATCTAGTTTCTCAAGTCTTATGTAGTTGAATAACAGGACAGGGAGTGTCTAGACAATGTGTACTAAGGCTTGATTGTTTAAAATGATCACTTCAAAATTAATCTTGATAAATCACTGTGTATTTCTTTATCAGGAATTTGCAGAAAACCATCTAGAAGTTGTGGGAAGAGTCTAGAAACCTTCTGGGGTACACAAGAAAGCACATTCCCATATACTTAGAGTGATGTTTCCACCTCAGGGTATCCCTAAGATCCCATCTTCTGATTTCCCTAGACCACACAATCTTAGGAGTGTGAGGGACAAAGCCAGACAAGAAAGTAGCATCTTGGAACTTGGAGGGAATAAGTAAGCTTAGCTGTGCTTAGTAATTAGGGTTGGAGATTGTGATGGTCTTTCTGTTGTAGAGCTTGGGCAGTATCACTAGCTTTATTTCTATTAAATTAACAATTGAAACCAGATTCGTCTGTGCAGTGCTAGTCCTGATGGAATTAGGGTTCATGACTGGCATTTGTTGGCATTACTGTTGTGCAAACAATGGGTGTGCAAGGAGATGCTGCTTCCTGTTTTAAAATTCACTAGCCACTTTTAGCATGCCATACTGAATTGCATTAGCCTCAGTGTAAAGAATGAAAACTTCAATAGTTTCTTTAATTATTTATTTATTTAAAAACAGTATTTTTTTTCTAAATATCTTCAGTTCTTACTGCCAGATAACGGTGTGTAGTTGTTGACTCTGAATATTTGAAAGAAATATAAACAATGTTCTGTTCTGTTTTTCAGAGAATGCAGAATCAATTGATCTCAAACAGTTTTTCGACCTACATTTTTCCCATATATATTACGTATTCTTTGAAAACTTTGTGACTATTGAAGTGGGCCTTAAACAAAAAGGTAAGGTTTCCAATACAACTCTTTTTTTTTTTGCCTTGATGCTTGTGTCTTTGTTATGAAATAAAGCAGGGTGCTCTCTGTGGTCACAAATAACATTAGCTGTGCAGAAATATGTCTAATGACTAACTTTGCTAATAAAGGCAGAGCAATGAGATGTGCAGTGGAGGTGAGCAAAAAGTGTTTATTCTCCCATGACTAGATTTGCCCTTTTGCAAAGTGAGGATAAACAGGGTGTTATACTTTGTGTTCTGCAGAATTCTTCTTTAACAAGATATTGTGTAACTTAATCTCCCCCAGCTGTAGATGCTGTAATAGGAAGTTATGCAAATTGTAGCTGTTATAAACTGTATTTATGGAGTATAATTTTTATTTGCAGAAGCAGTGCAAAGTTATGGTTGTATAAATGCAGGTTTTCATTTTACACATTTAGGGATCTTTGTTTTGATAATGAAAGTGCATCTTCTAGTTTTATGTAACTATTTTAAATATTTATTTTTGCAACTAGGTCATAAGTCTCAGAGAGAAGAATTAGATTCTATTCTTTTTATTTTTGAGGTAAGATATTTTGAATATTTTTTTACTTTAAGTCATATTATTCTACAGTCATCTGTAAATACACTTTGTATTTAACTGCATTCCTTCTTACTTTTGCATAGAGCTGAATTTATGTGCTTTGTGTGAAAAATGAAATTTTGACTTGTGGTTTTGCAGGAAGGTGTCTAAACAGGAACAAGATGGTTCTGTGTCTCTAGATAGTTGATTACTCTTTGGTGGTGGTATTTCCCCATAATTTTTATACACATTGAAATTTGTAGAAAGGTGTTTAGTCATGATGTTTTTGACCTTTTGATTGCATGTTATCTCTGATTTTTCTCATAGTAGATTGCTACTGCAGAATTTTTTTTATAGATCCTTTCTCAAAAATATTCCCTATTTTAAAAATATTCATTATTTGGAAATTGCATTTCACAATATTCTTTCCAAAGGCATATCTTGATGTAATTAAGATTAATTAGACACTAATGAAATAATTTAATAAAATCAGAACATTTCTAAGCAGACACCATAGTTTAGAAATAGCTTAGAATATCAAGTTTTCATCTCTCCTATTTGATGGAGGCTTCTAATCATAGAATAAGGATTGTGTTTCTTAAAAATATACGAGACTCAAAGCTGATCGATGCTTATCACATGGTTGAATACAAATTCAGTTTTTATTTATTTATTTATTAGTGAGTTATGTTGGTGACTGTGAAAGAGACCTAGTTCATTTGTTCACTAGTTCCTGCATAAAGGAATATTAGATGATCTGAGCTTTGGAAGCAGCTGCACAGTGTGCTGGAGGGCCACAGCCAGGAAAAATCAGGTTATTTACAAGTTACAAATGCCTCTAGTGTAAATGTTGCAGTAGTGTCGTGTAAATGTTGCATGATAGATTTGGAATTACTAACTGTGCTCTGTTTCTTGTTTCTGGAGATGATCATTCTATTTGTAGAGGTCTTGTCTTCACTGTTTTGCTGTAGCTCAGTGCCCCTCGGTTGAGAAGGCTGAAGCAAATGTTTTCTTGTGCCACAGAGGCAAGTTGACAGCTGAACATCCTAGCTGAAGCCATTAGAAAGGAGGAATAACTTAATGCAATCTGTTGTGAACCAGAGCAACTGAGACAGACACTCATCCCAGTCCATTCCCTGTCTGTCAGAGGGGTAGGGGAGCCAGGTGACCTGCAGTAACATCTGCAGTCTCCAGTGCAGGACTTACAGACAGTCTGTCAGAGCCTTTGGGCTTCCTAGCTTTAGGAGTGGGCTCATCTTGAAAGGACAGGAATGCTTCTGAGGAAAGTGTTGTGGGAATTTTCCAAGTTGATGCTTCAGCTTCTCTGGCCTTTGTGAAAGGGCTGTGTGGTCTTTCAAGAGTGATATCTGCAGCATACATCCTTGGATTCTGTTTTTTTATAGAAAATTTTACAACTCCTTCCTGAAAGGATTCATCAGAGGTGGCAATTTCATAGTATTGGTAAGTTTATTTTCTTTCCCTCTCGCTTTCCCTCTCCTTTTCCCTCTCCCATTCATTTTACTTTTTATTAATAGCTATCAATTAGGGGCTACTATGCCACTCTTTTCCTTAAACTTTAAGTGGTTTAACAAGGGTTAGTCTAGAGAATTTTGCAAACTAGGTGAAGGAAAATAAAAAAGAAAATAAAAGAAACAGACAAAAAAACCCCACCAATGTAATGGATACTCTTCTGTACAGATTTAAATCTGGGAATATAGAAATAGAAGAGTGGCTGAGAAGAAACAAGGACAGGTGAAAAGTTTGAAGTTTTAATAATTATTTTTTTCCTTATTTTCCTTCTCTTAGTAATACATTTCAAAACTGATGTGAGGTATTTGTAAATAAGAAATGCTGATTTTGTGCATTGTGATGACTTGAGAATGATTTACTTTTAATGTACACGTCTCAAAAGTCCTTGGGGAAAGATAGTCTATGAGGAGGCTATGAAAGGTGATATTTGATTCTTTTTCCTTCTGGCATTGAGTCAGTTGCTTGAAGGTATCAAGGTCACCAAGATTAAACTGGAGATTGCCAAGGACTTGTTCAAAAGTGGCTATCAAGTCTGACCGAGAACTCTGACATTTTACTTAAAATAGAGACAACAAAAGCAAACAATTTTTTTTCTTTTCTTTTTTTTTTAGGGTTGATTTTAAAGAAGCTTCTTCACACTGGAAATTCATTAAAGGTATTGCAAAAAGTTGCATGCACTTTGTCTGCCATACTTTAAAAGTACAAATAAGAACATAAGGGCAAATTTTTACAGTAAAAACCCAGGAATGAGCACCAGATCATGACTGTGTGTAATGAAAGAATCACTCCAAATCATCAGCTTTATCTCAGTAAAACTGCTCACAGTAGTAATGTGGTTATATAGTGTAGCCAGTGGTTTCAAGGATTTTGCATTAACAAAGTAGTAAGCATTAACTGTTCATTGTTAGGGCAAGGAAGCTGATTTTGGGGCTCAGGCTACCATGGAAGTGGAAGATTATCTGCTGGTGGGTAGAGTAATTTAAATAGCTGGGACAAAACAGCTGCACCACTCTTCTGTAGACCACCTGCAGGCTTCTCTGGTACTGAAATTCTCCAGTATGAGAGCCAGGAAGGGAGTGCTCTAGGACTCTTGTTACCTTTTTTGAAGGAGAAATGGAAGAAGGTAGAATTGGTCCTTCTGATACAGAAAGCTCACTCACTCCGTTATAATTAGTGAACATATTTAGAAATTTTATGTGGGTCTTTGTATTTTCTGAAAAATTCAAGTGGCATCTTGCAGTGCTGTAGTAAGCAAGTGGATAGACATGTTGGTTTCCTTCTTCTTCTTTCAGAGAAACCTCTGTGAGACATTCTTTGAGGCAAAGAGTAGTGAAAGTGCCAGGCTTGCCCTTGCATTTCATCAGGAGCAGCAGATGTGTTAGTTTGGCTCTGCTGATTGCTAGGGGTCATACTGTTTGTCCTCATTTTTTTTATCCCTCCCCTTCTCCCTCCAGGACAAATGGAACAGCTTTTGTTTGTTCTGGCACAAGATAACTTATTCCATGTTTTTTCCTTTAAGATACGTCGAGAGGGTGTGCGTCTCTTTCTTTTGTGGCTGCAAGCACTTCAAAATAACTGTAGTAAAGAACAATTATGGATGTTTTCTTGCTTGATTCCTGGATTTTCATCACCACAGTCTGAATATGGCCCCCGAACACTAGATAATCTCATTAACCCTCCCCTTAATGTCCAAGAAAGTAAGTAATTCGGTATTATTGCTCAATTCTCGACACAATTCAAATCTTGTCACAGACAAGGCAAGTTGAAGTAACTGACATACAGGGAGATAATGGAGCTGAGATGAGTTTCTCAGCAGTTTGTCAGGTCGTCTTTCTGTAGCAATTTCTTCTTTTTTGTTGTTGTTGTTCTTCAGAAGGAGTTGTTTTTTGTGGTTTGTTAGAGGTTTTTCCCCCAAGTAGGTTATTGTAGCTTAACAAACGGTGGTGAAAATAAACTGACCTATTGTGTGTAATTCTTAAGAATTGCAAGAGGATCCTGCATCTACTGCAAACTTGCACAGGTGAATTCTGCTTGTGTCAAACACTTGCACTGGCTTTGTTCATACTCCAGGGAGCAGGCTGTGCAAAGCTGGTTTTGGTGTGGCCTTCAAAAAGGAGAATGAGTGGTTGTTGGGCCAGTGTGTAAGGACAAATGTGTCTGTGTATGACCAGGCAATTAAAGCTGTGGTATTCTTGCAACTTGGAGTCTTCGAAAAGAATCAGACCTTGTAAATTGCAAAACTTGAGATCCTAATGGTTTGCATGAGTGGAAAAGCTTGAGCATTCTGAGATTAGGTTTTTATACTTTCTTGGGTTTTGGGGTTTTTTTGTTTGGGTTTTTGTTTGGTTTTTTTGGTTTTTTTAATGGTAAGGTGATTATTTTGGCCCTAATCAATAGAGTGAGGATGATTTTTCTTTTGAGATGATTCTTAGGACAGTTTGTGCTTTGTACGCTCTAGTATTGATTCTTAACTCAGTTTATTCTTGATAGTGGGATTTGAAGCTCATTTATTAATGATTTGTCATTGCATAGGGTCTTTGAATGTAAGTGCAAACTGCATTCACGTAAATGGGAATAAAAACTTGAACACTTTTTCCCTTGAATGTTGTGCTTTGCCTTCTTTCCATCTTCTCTTAGTATTTGAGTATTTTATTGCTTGTAGAGGAAAGCAGTGTCTCCATGACTAGTAATTAAATTTGCTGAAACACAGCAGACAAATTTCGTGGCAGGATTGCTCTGCAGGTAAAATTTTGCTACCTACTTAAGCCATGTTTTTGAGTTATCTTGTGAAATTTAAAGACTGACATGTGAACATCTGTGAACTACAGGAACGGGAGAAAAATGGACTCTGAACTAGCTTCACTGTCGAGACAAAGAAGGATACAGATAGTAAAACTTAAAGGAAATGTAACTGATCAACTGCTAAATGGGAAAATAGTGTAAGATGTAAATAAAGGTTTGGCATTTGTGTACCATAATTGTTACACTATTGTTTGCATAAATTCCAAAAGAAATTTTTTAAAATTTGGATTTAGCAAGTAGATTCCAAAAGTGCATAGAGAAAACCTACTTATTGTCTGCTGTGCTTTTTATATGTGTAAGAAACTAGTTCCATGGTGGTTTATAAGTTAAAATTTCCTGACTTTTATTAATCTGTGGGTATACTGTTTTACCTGTAACTATCTCTGCTTGCTGCAGTGCATTTCTGCTTTCATAACTTCATAGATGTTTATTCATGAGAAGAAATGGTCTAAATATTAGATGTACTTCTCTTTTTCTTTAAATAGCTCAAGTGACTATAGAAGAAATCACTCCACTTGTTCCTCCTCAATCAGGAGATAAAGGACAAGAAGATTTAACAAGCTATTTTTTAGAAGCACTTTTGAAATATATGGTAATTCAGGTATGTTCTATAGTTTTCAAGCAAACAAGTATGAAACAAGTAACACCTCTTTGTCCTTTACAGTCAATTTTTTACTTGTAGCTCTGCAAATGCATATAAAAGTGTTTTAAAGAATCTCTCCTTGCCACTCCCTTTTTTGTAAAAAGCAAATTCTTCTAGAAAAATGTTCCCTTTTCTTCTGTGTGAAGATTCCTAGGTCTGTTACCACAGGATCTTCCATCAGATTGTGGCATTGAGACAAAACAAGACTTGTCAGTCACTAAGAGCAATGCTGATTTCAGCACCCTTCTCATTTTCATCTCCCCTTCCCTGTCCTGTTGTCTTCAACCAATGGATCAGCTGTGTGCAGAAAATGTAGAGCTGAATGAGTATTTAGTCCATGGTGTGCAACCTGGACACACACAATGTTCTTGCCTTTGAAATCTGACCATTCCATGATTCCATTCAGCCAGTCTGGGGCATAGCAACAGCTTCTGTCAAAAACTGTGGCTCAGCTGTTACATGTTCTGTAATTGATTTGCTGGCCACTTAGCACATGTTGCTTCTGACCCTACTGTGCTGGCATGTGCTGCATGATGTGGTAGGTGTTGCTGGGTACTTCCCTCTGGGTGAGACTTGTCCTGCAGAACCCAGCTGGCTACCTACAAGCTTTTCTTCTTATGCAGGTTTTACTGGAGAAGATGGACAGTGTACAAATATGGTATATGTTAAACATTTCATAGCTTCCCTTTATCCATCTTTCTCTGTGAACTTGCCATGCTGGAATAATTTCCAGCCTCATTTTATTGCTTCCAGCATCTCCCACTTTGAATAGATACTTGTGATCTGTAGGGTAAGCTTAATGCTGGCTTTACTTTGAAGAAAAATAGCCCTTATATTTTTGGAGACAACTACCTTTTCTGTAATAAATGGGTTGTATTATATTTGAATGCAGATAGGTCATTGAGACAGGTGTCATAGAGCTTGTTTGCCATGTGAGTGCTGGAGTAGTTTGCTGAAGTCCCTTTAGAGGCCACTGATAATTGCATGGTTCTTTGATATTAAGTTCTGCTAGAGGACTTTGTGTCACTAAATTATATGTATCAGCTAATCCATTGAGTTATATTGGGGGTGAAATATATGCATGTATATTCCACACACCCATTGCCCTGAAAATGGATCATAATAGAACTGAGGCCTTTGAGTAAGAAATGGAGAAGTAGAGGGGAAGGGAAAAAAAAAAGAAAAAAAAAAAAGAGGAGATTCTTCCTCCATATTATTTATGATAGACATGACAGATTACCTAGCTCTGCAGGCAGATGGATTCTTAGGAACAAAGATGGAAACTGCATGTTGTATTTCTTGAGGAGGGATTACCAAGCTTGGTACTACTTACCATGTAGGAAAACAGTTCATAAAGGGGAATGCTTAGCACTCATGATCCATGGAAGTACTTCTGTGTAACTCAGCTTCAGAGTTGTATCTTCTGCTTCTTGTGGTTGAAAAATTTGTTTGTTTCATGTTGCCAATTACACAAATGAATCCAAGTACCTATTATAATGACTATATGGATACCTGTTAGTCAAAATGTCTTAAAAGATGTTACCAAAGAAATATTTCGAATGGCATAGGTAATTATTCTTTTTTATAAAGCATTTTGAAATATAAAAAGTTTCATTAAAAACTCCCTGACTTGGCAAGATGACTGCAAAAGCAAATGTATTTCTGTTGGTTTCAGTATTTTATGTGTTCAAGTTCATTTTGAAACAGTATTTTGGAAGAGAACAGTCTTTATTTCATTGACATTTCCCAGCTAGTTTCTGTTTCATATTTCCAAAACTTTATTAAAATATATACAATTTTGTTTCAAAGAAATAATTTATAAAGAGGACATTTCATCAGTTACCTGTTTCTTCTACTTGTAGATATTTACTTTGTCCAAATTCTTATTTTAAGGTTAAGAGTTTAGAATGGAAGAACAAGGAAAACCAGGAAAAGGGATTTTCATTTTTATTCTCGAATTTTAAGAAGTACTACTTACCTTCTATTTTCCCAAACATCTGTAAGGAGACCAGCTTGTATAACCCTATACTTGGTAAGTGTTAAAGCTGATAAAGCCATTGTATTTTATCTAATAGTGATGTTATGATCTGATTAGTGAGAGATGCCTCTGCCCGAATTAATGTGACAATGAGACCAAATGCTGATTCAACAGTACTGACTTTATTTTGTAACATTGACTGCATGGGGAAAGGAAAGACAGAGGGAGAGGGAAAGAGGGAAAAGGGGAGAGAGAAGAGAGAGAGAGAGTGCAAGCAGAAGCTGGTCACCACCCATGGGTCCAGCGGTGTCTTGTTGGGCCTTCTTCACCCTGGGCTTGGTGGTGGGGTGCGGGTCCTGGTTTGCTCATCTCTTAGTGAGTTCTGTGCTGAAAGGGCTCCTGGGTCCACAGGGTCTGCTGCTGACAGTCAAATCTTTTCAATATTTATACATTTTAGAAAAAAAAGGAATTACTGCTTACTGGCTACAAGTAATACAGTTCTCTTATTAATTAGTGGTCCATCTTCTGTTGGTTAAATGCATCTTATGCTAATTAGTCTGCATGTTCAGTCTTTCTCTCCTTTTGAGATGGCTGGTTTCTGATGTTGGTGAGTTGGTGGTCGCAGATCTCCCTGCATGGAATTACCTTTTACCCAGCTGGAAGTGATTTCAGCAGAATTGCTGAGATTGTTTGAATGATTTCTTCCTTTTCTTCGGCCAGATGTTCTTATGGGCCCTAAATTCTGCATTCTTTGTATCCAGTATCAGTAATACATCGTTCTTCCTAAGCTGTGCTAACCTCCCCCTGGGTCCTAACCCCTGAACAGCAGTACTGCCTTTGCACAGTCCAGGTTTGGGGTGTCCACAGAGGTGGATCTGGGGGAGCTTTGGTGGCCATTGGTGGCCACAGATGCTGCCTGTCCCATGACTTGGGATGATACCTTTTTGACTGGTGATATGCATATGAGCAGGTGCTTCTTGTCATGCAGTCTGTCACTGTGGGAGTGTGTTAACTAGGATGTGCTGACCAGATCTTGCCTCTGTCAGGCCTGGAATTAGCACCTTCTTGTCACAGATTCATCCCTTCTGTTGCCTTAACAATGTTTGAGACAGGTAATTGTGCTCTCTAACAAGACAATATAGCAAAGCAGTTTTTAGCTTGAGTCATATTGCCCATGAAGGGCATTCTCCTCAAGTATTTGTCATGAAAGAGCATGTTAAGATTGCTGTTGATGGTTTTCACTTCTTATTTTTGTGGAAGCCTCTGACCCTTTCATTAGAGTCAATCTTGCTCTGTTAACCTGAATGAGGTAAATTAAGTGTTCTTGTAAAACCTTTCTTTAATGTGACCTGTATTGTTGATCTCATTTGTGCTCTGAGGAGAAACTACTGCTGCCGAAATAAAAGTTAAGGTGCTGTTCTTTGGGTGTGTTGGTTTTATCTGTACAGAATCACAGTGTTTGGATTATACAGTGCTTGCTCACATTTCTGACAGGACAGAGCTTGCAGTAGGAAAAGGAAGCTAGGGTTTAGCACAGTCTTCAAAGCTGCTGGTGCTAGAATGTATCTTTCCATATGGAGAGTGGAATGTTAGGTGTTTTATGAGCAAACCTGAATTTTACTCAGTTTTTAGCCCATTTTAACCCAAAATGTTGTTTGCAAATCTTAATTTTGTTCTCTCAGGTTTGCATGCAGCCATGCACATGTTGGTTGCAGGCCAACAGAGTTCAAGACTCCTCTTTGCAAAGCAATACCTTGTACACAGGCTTTAAGTTACCTTTTCATCACTTGAGTCATACAGTCACATCACCATTCCTCTTGTCTGTTGATGCAGCATCTCAGAAGGACTCTCCAGACACAATTCCATAGTCTAAAATCAGACTGTCAGGGAAGTTTGTTGAAAAGGTCTTAGCTTCTTCCAGTCCATGTACATTTATTTGGATTTGAGAGATGGTTGTGTCAAAGCCACGTTCCCTTGGGAAAGACAAAGAGTGGGCTTTCTCACCTGCAGGAGAAGAGCCAGTATAAATACAGCCATAGTAACAGTAGAATAAGAGCTATTGTGCAGATGCTGAAGAGGTTCAGGGATAAAATAGCTACAAGAGGGATAGTAAGCAGTGCTGAGAAAGCAAACCTACTGTTGCTTGATGCTCCAGAACAAGAAATATGGAAATGCTGTTTTGCACTTTCTATGAAGATCTTGATTGAGTCTTCCATAGAAGTGTTACTGTAGTCCTCTGTTTTTCTGTGAACTGTAAACAAGAAACTTCCAAGGCCGTTTCTGTGAACTGTAAACAAGAAACTTCCAAGGCCTTAGTAAAGAAGAGGACAATAGGAAACAAGAAGAAATGTGCACAGATCCCCAGAATTACTGTGAGTGCCTTAAACTGTGCATAGTGAGCAACTATAATGAGGATTTTTGGAACAACGCAGTGATGAAAACAACAGAAGCATTGGTAAGTTGAATAATTTTTTCTCCTCTAAGATGTTCTTCTCTGGCATGCATCTTCCCAACCTATTTGAAAATAATCCCATGCTTGTTCTTAATTTACAGCCTTAAGGCTGAAAGCAGGGCAAACTTGGCACTGAGCCTGCTACTAAGAACAGTTCTCATGCTTCAGGTGTAATGTTTAATTTTGGAGAAGTCATAAGGCACAAATCAGAACAGTAGTTTTAGTAAGCAAGCATTGATACAGGGCTTTACTGGAGACAATACACTGGACTGAGATTTCTTTCCTTCTTTCCTGATAAATATGTTGACAGCAGCAATCACCAAGCATTCCAGTTACAAGAAGGCTAAGTATTGTGGCTCCTTCAAATTCTAACTTTAGTATTACAGACTTAGAGGAATACAGCATTGAAAAAGCCCTTGAGATTGTTTTTTGAGGTTTTTTTTTTTTTGTTTAGTTTAGTTCAGTTTTGTTTAGAGTTTTTTTTTCTTTTTGATGTTTCGGTTTGTTGTTTGTTTTTTTTTTTTTTGCCTTAGTGTTTATTTTGATTGTAAAGTCTTTGTTAAATATCTGTCGAGATTGAGTTAGAAATTGTTTGGTAAGAGCTACAGATATGTCAGTAATATTCCAGGGGCATTGCTTCTTCCATCATAGTAATGTGCCTTTCTGCCTTTCTGTTCCATTTCCAAGCCATTTAGGTTTAGGCTCCTTCATTTACAGGGAAATACTAAAGTGGGCTGTCCTACAGCTATCTTCAGCTCTTCATTCCTTATGAACCCTTTATTGTCTTAAAAATTAAGCATGGTCAAAGCTTACAGGTGTCCACTGTGTTTTTTGCTAACGTATTCACTTTCTACCCTGTGTATGTCTTCCACCCCCTTCAGCTTCCTGCTCTTTTTGTCATCAGCTCACATCAGGTTCCCAGAGGGGGAAGGGCAGGAGGTGGGGAAAGCCCAAAACACAATAGAAAGAAAAAAATGAAAGTTGGGGGAGTGGAATGTTTACTCTTGTGCTGTTTGAGTCCATCTAACAAGCTCTGTTTTGCTTTGGTTTTATGTCTGTGTTCTCATCTGAAGCTTTGCCATCTTCTTCCAAGGTGGACGGAATTTGAAAATACAAGAAGCAGCTGGAAGGAGGATACATTTGAGAAGCAGCTGGAAGGAGAATACATTTGAGAAGCAGCTGCAGCACATAATGCAATTGAAACAAATTATAGAAAGAGGATGTTCTGAGAGGTTATCATGAAAGAAGAGACAGTGTGCTGCAAAAACGTGTTTACTGCATGTTTAGTCCTTCTGAAAATAGTGCCAGTATTGCTTTTGTGCTCTGCTGAATGCTAGTAGATACCAGAGAAAACTGATTTTTCTATCTTTAAATGCTGTGCTACCAGGCATTTTCTTCCTTTTTCACAGATTGTACTGTTACACATGCTTGTTTAAGTAACCTTAATTTTTAATTTTCTTACTAGTCGGCTGCTTTTCACAGAATGAAAACAATGTACTGGAGTTTTATTATTTGCAGTAAATAAACCATTTGTAAACTTGTCAAAGAGTATTCTGTGCATTTGTTACTTAACTTAGGTAGCTGGTATGCAAGAATCTTGTTTTTTTTCCTCTAAAAATAGTGCTTCCACTGAAAAATGTGGATGCAGTTTAGAGTTTGTACAGGAAACATTCCTCAGTTTAGCAGCATTGTGATGGGTTTATCACTGCTTCTGCACGTGGTTTTGAAGTGACACTGAGATAGACCAGTGTGGATATCCTCAGTGTGGATATCATTGCATATTTGTAATGGTAACAGGGAAATCTTCGCAGCAGTCTGGCAGATCTGGTTTCACTTCAGATGCCTTAAAAAGGCTGTCATGATATAATTTCTTAGGCAATAGTTGATTATTTCTTCACTGCTGTCCAGATCTGTCCCTCTTGGATTCTAACACCATAAACTGGTGAAGTTATGCAGGATCCTTTAAAACAACTCAACTTTGCTTTAGGAAGATGTAGTCAGGGAATACCTTTATATTGTTCAGTGGGACTTTTTTTAGTCTTTGACTCTCACCATTAGTATCCTTGAAGTGCTTTGTGGTTGGCCTGTAAAACCATGGAACTTCTCTCTTGCTCGTGTATTGCAGGCTACAGAAGAATTGAGGCAGTGCTGACATGACTGTCTCTGTTCAATCTGTCACTCTCTGTATATGGACAGGGCTATCATTTTTTCCATGCTTCTGTCTTTTTGTTAATTGGTTTTTTGGTTTGGATTTTTGTTTATTTTGTGTTTGTTTTGACTTGAGTTTCTTGGGGGTTTTTTTGCTGTCACTAGATGGAAATCATGATACTGAAACACCAGTATTAAGGGTGTCCTGGTAGCACATATCATAATCAGTGCTCACACAAATATTAATCTTCTTTTTGTTTCTGAGTATATCATATATGTCCTTATAGGACTAGGACTGTGGTTGGTTGGCATGCCACTTTCTGAGAAATGTCATCTGCACATGAAAGTACTGTTGCTGCTTCAGGTTGATGATTGGTAATGCAGAATTATTCTGCACCATGTCTTGGGTTGTAAAACCCAGAAATGGCATTTTGTGGTGTTAAGTCACAGAAATATGCACAATTGAAAAATGGTATCCATGTATCCCCCCACTTTTGTAGTGCTCTTACCACACAAGTTCATTCCATCCACATTGAATTAAGTACTGTCATAGTTTTTTTTCTGAAGCAGATTCAGGAGTACCAATAACTCAAGCACAATACAGAACCAGTAAAGCTGAACGGTTCTGAACTATAAAAATGGAATTGTCAGTTCTAGTCCCCAAAAAACCAGTTCCTGCCAGCTGATGTGCCTCTGAGCCATCCTTCATTATATTCCCTACAGGCCAGTATAGAAGCTGTTGCCACAGAGTCACCTTGCAGCTAAGTCCCAGGAAAATGTACGTGCCTGTGGTCTGGCAGCAAAGTCCTGCAAAATTGGCCAGTGCAAATGGGGCCCTAGGTGAAGCTGCAAAGTTCATGTGGCTTTGGAGCAGGATTTCTCTGTTCTATTAACATACCACCTTTTGCAGGGCCAGAAGAGGCTGTGTTTATTGCATTTGCATTTTGGAACTATATATCTCCCATTGTAGCCATGACAAGATTTGTCAATACATTAATTTTATATGAAAATAGTTTTCTTGTGTAGGTCATAGTCTAGTTGACAATTATTTTGCTACTTGGAACTTTGTAGTTTTCAATGAAAATTTGAAGTAGTGAGTTTGCTGACGTTTAAATATTGAGTATAATGTAGTTTAAAAGAACCTGAAAATAATGAAATGTGTTTACTTACATAGAAAAAAAAATGCAGGCAAAAACATAAGGCTATAGAAATCACTTTCAGATAAAAAATTAAAGGTTCTGCATAGCAGAAATAAGTTTCTGTCTTTTGGACCAGCAGTGTTGTCTCCCTTCAGGAGAAAATTGAAGTGTTTTGATGTCTTACAACTCTTGGAATTTTCCCTGTTGCATCCATTCCAGCGCATATTGGAATGAGCGGTGCAACGATGAATGCAACAAAACTACACCTCTGAAAGTTCATGTGTGTTGGTTATGGTTTTAGGATCTTTTTGTTATCCAGATCTTTCTCTCTGCACGTATTTTTAAGATGTTGTATTTTCATACAGATATACCACAAATGAGACCAAAGCCACACTACGTAATAGTTAAGAAAGATGCTGAAACCAATGAGGCAATATATTGCACAAAGGAACCTTTCATTAAGGCTCGTGTTATTGTCATTCGATGGTTGGTGTCTTTCTGGCTTGAGCCAAAACCTCATACAGGACCTCATATTCCTGGGATGGAAGGTGAAAATGTGCCAAAGAATATTCAGGTAAAACCAAATACACAAAAATATATTTGTTTTCATGTTTTTGGTTTGATTGTTATGTCAGCAGTATCCTCTCCTCCAATAATTACAACTAATTAAAAGTTTTTTAAAAAGAGGAATTTCTAAACAAATTGTGTGCTTATTAATTCATTTTGAAAGGACCTGCAATGCTGGTTTCTTTTTTCAAATTCTGCAATTTGTTTTTAATCAACTGGACATTAGAAGCCTTGAAATGCAGTAAATCCTTTTGTCTTTTTTTTTTCTTTAATTCTTTGTGCTGTTTATATTTAAATTGTATTGGTTTATTGATGTACTAAAAATTAACTATGGAATATTTTTAAAATTCTTTTTCAGAGAGCAGCTGCTAGCATGGTTTCAAGAGAGGACAGCAAAAATGACAGTACTGATAAGCAGGATAGAAATGCAGAACCAGAACAGTCTCATTCTAATACGAGTACTCTAACAGAGAGAGAACCAAGTTCTTCCAGCCTCTGCAGTATTGATGAAGAGCATTTAACTGATATTGAAATTGTCCGGAAAGTCTTTTCTTCTAAAAGAAGCAATGTTAATTTTCTAACTGAGATTTTTCGACAGGTAGAAAACTCTCTTTAGAATGCAAGAATCTTGATTATTATATTGTATATTTTCGTTATGTCATGGTCTTCTTTCAAGAGCACTTGTTAAGCAGAACATTATACCAAGTTACAGGTTTTTTTCTGTCATCCTGCCTTCAAAAATCAGAAAGCTAAAATTCTGAAATATTTTCTGTGTAGCATACCCCTAGTTCCTGATTTTTCTGATTTTATATCTTTAATAACCAGTGTAGCAACATTTAACTTGGACTTCAGTTCCCCGTAGATGGGAATGTTTAATCTTTTCATACATCAACACTGTAGGTATTAGAACTCACAGCCAACCATTTTAACATAAGCCTCCTGTGGGAGTCTGCAGCTGTTACAGAGCTGTTTTAGGAGCATCCAAATGTCCTTTCCTTGATAGTGTTCATCAGAAGAGTAGGACAGATGGCTATAAAAGGTAGCAGCTTCTGTTTCTGACTTCACTGCAACCAGAAATGTTAGCTGTGCATACTCAGAATAGTATTTCTCTACTGGAAGCTATTAAACAAATTTAAACTGAGAACATATGCCAGAATATGGAGTCTTTATTAAGAGTAACTTGGAGTTCAATGTGGGAGAATAGAACAAGATAAACTTTCTTTATGCTCCGTGCTATAGATAAAAGATGAAGAGAGTTTTCTAAATAATAGTAAAGAAAGATATGCTAAGTTTCAAGTTAAATGCACAACACTAATTGCTTTAAACAGCAGAAAGCTGAACATTTTAAAATTCGTTTATCTGGATGAAGTAAATATTTTTGAATGAGGCAAATAAATGTCAGAAGCCTATCCACATCCCTTGTATTGAAGAGCTTGAGCACATTACTGAAGGACATAGCAGAGTTACCTGAATTCAGCTGATACTCAAGAGTTTACAGAGTCTGAGACATTGAATGTGCAGTGCAAATTATCAATGGTCTGCTTTTCACTGTACCCACAGTGAAAAGAAGCAAAGGCAATTTTCTTCATTCTTTTCACAAGTCACTCTGTGAGTTTATGTAGATTGTTTGGATTTCATGTGCAATTATGGGATCTTATTTACATCATTATTTAGCCAGGAGTTTTTTAGTGTAAATTAATTTTTAATATACAAGATGTTTGTAATGCTTCTAAAACATTAGGACTAAGTTATTCCTGTCAAGAGGAGCTTTCAGTGGTACTAAGTGGTGGAAAGATTGTCTGTAGAGAACAAGTTTTATGCGTTTTAGACTTGAGGGTACAAAAAAATGTATAAGGGCTTGCAGAAGAATGTTATACTTGATGAGCAAGTATGACTGAACTTGTCAGTTTAATCCTGTAATGCACAGCTGAATTCTTTTTAGTGTGATAATGGTATGAAATCTCTGTTTCCAGAGTGAACATACTACCTGTGTTAAGTGGGCCCTCCTAAAGACATGGACAACTAGTTTGCAACAGGCACAGCATGTCCCTGTGAAACTGTGTGTTAGTGTACTTTATCTGTTCTTCTAAATATATAATTAGGGCATCATAGTCTTTAGTAAACGTGTTTATAGTTAATTAAAATCTGGCTAATGTTAAAAGTTTCTGGTCTATGACTGGTTGTTACCAGCACAGCCAATACAGAAAACTTTCTGAAGAGGGCACTGATCAGCTGTCATACCAACTCAAATGCATGATTTTCAGAAACAATAATACTGAAATCTTTTCAGGGAGTCATTTGCTTTAAGGATACTGTTTTGTAAAATCTTAATTAGCTAAAAATAAGATAGACAAGTCGCAGTATTGTGTGTCACTTGAATTTTTCTTAGTCATTTAGAGCTGGTTTAACTCCACTTTTCCAAATCCTCTGAATGGAAGATGTTGTAGTAAAACTTCTGCTCATTCATTTTTCATATTTCAATGAGTGTTTGGGTCTTAATTTCAGCAGCTCGGTGCTAAGTAGATATGCCCACATGGATTCTTACCTCTTTCAAAGTATTTCTTTACAAGTTTTCTTGTTTAAATGTGGTTTTTTTTCATGTTTTCCATTTACATATGAAGAAATGAGCAAACATTTAGTTTTGGCAATAGTTTTTGTGCTAGGATCCTACAGTGGCTGTATTTTTCCACCTTTATCTCTTAGAACTTCTACATATATAGCCCAACTTATTTCAAATATTGTAACAGTGTTTTGTGTCTTTCTTTTTCTACTTGCAGGCATTTCTGTTGCCGATATGTGAAGCAGCTGCCATGAGGAAGGTGGTGAAGGTGTATCAGGAATGGATTCAACAAGAAGACAAACCTTTATTTATGAAAGAACCTGAAGAAATAATGCAGTGCACAACTGTAGATTGTGATGAAAATGTTGACCATAATTCATCAGAGAAAGGAAAAGAAAGAGAAGAGGTAAAATATTATCATTTAATATTTGTGCATTAATTTGCCAGTAGGCAGAGAAGTGGCTTCCTTGATACTTTATATGTGGTTTTCATTGGTGTCCATGCATTTATTGGGGAAAATCAATAGTAAAACACTGTATGGACAAGCTACCAATTTTATCCATTATCTGTGGCTTTTTAATGTGCTTACTTCAATTTAAAATTTCATATAATTTTATGAACTGTTTTCAGGATGTGGATTATACAGTATGCCAACTTTCAACTGTGTAAAAATTATATACAAATAAAAGGATGACAAAAATAGTAGTTACTTCATTCAGGTACTTCAAGATCATTGCTACAAGCCTCATGAAATATTGTTCGGTCTCAGGTGGATTTGCCTGCTGGTGTTTATTATTTAGTACCTATTACATCCTTTTTCTTGTAATATAAAGCCAAAATACTTGTCTAAAAATCTGTGGAATTTTAAGAAAAAATATTTTTCAGGAAAAAGGGATGAACTCCAGTCATGTTAGAAATTCAAACTGGACAAGAAATGGCTGTTATGAGGATGCTTTGCATAAAACATCTGAAATTGATACTGAAGAGCAAAATGTACGAGCTGGAGTGCAGTCAGTATTGCAGGTATGAAACAGACTTGGTATTTAATTTTATCTAAATTATCTATCTAAATAATAGATCTATCAGCACATACATTCTGCAAGGGAATCCTACGCATCTCTAAAGCATCTCTAAATTTTAAAATTATTTTATATGCAACAAGTATGATGATAAATGTTAGACAAATTACACTGGTTCACTATATCTTTATTGCCCTGAAGTAGGACAATGTATAGACCAGTGTTGGGTAACACTATAAAAAAAAATTCTTTTGGTTTTGCATCAGAATGTGCATTCTCCTCTGCATTATATTTGAGAAAAAATAATCCTTATGCTACTCCAGCATAATTCTAATTAATTGTTTTATAAAAAAATGGCTATTAGTCACAAAAACCAAAACACCCAATCCTGTAGTTTTTCTAGTCTGATTAATAAGGTGTACAGGGATATTTTCTTCATCTTTTTCTGAATTTACAGCATGTTTGAAAAATTTGATGAGGCACCGTAATTCTCCGGTGATGTTGTTAAGGAGAGCAAGAGTTGCAGTTGTACCCTAGCAGAAGTTTTTTAACAGCTTCTAGTCAGTTTGACAGGGTGGAAATTGTGTTAATTTCAAATGTTGATGCTTCACTGAAGGTGAGGCTATGGAAAATAGGAAGGGTATAATTTGAGGGTCTTTGAAAGCTCTTAGATTATGAATTGTGTGTATTTTATGTATATGTGTGTGCACATACATTCATATAGGTGGGTATATGACTCTAGCCTCCATAATATTCTTATATCCAGCAGAAAATTGATTCTGAACAAAATAAAATAATATGCATTTGCCACTTTACTGTGTGCACTTCTACTGTGTGTGATCTTGCTAAGTAAAACTCACTTTTACTACAGCTTGACTAATTTTATGAGTAGGGTTCTCTTTTGTCCTGTACACTGTTATATATATAAATAAATGTTATAATTGAAATAACTTTTAAATTCAAATACATTACAATAATTTAAGCCTCATAATCTTTGTTTTCAACAACTTTTTAGCATATGAAGTGTTACTGAGGAAAGGAATACGAAGTATCTGTATCTGTTTGCAATATACCACTAAGGCTTACACATCTGACAACATCTTGAAGATTATTCATTTTGAAGTTTTCAGACAAAGGTTCATTTGACTACCAAATATGTTGGTTTTTTTTTTTAGCCTGAAACAGAATCAAGACATCATTCTAACCCAGATTTCCTGACCTGGAACCACGCTTGATTTTCTCTTTGAATCAATAATCCAAGACTTCTGTCTTGAGTTTTTTTCCCATTTAATGCTTGCATAGACTTATTTCTAGGCATTTAGAGTAGGTTAGGTTCATTAATTGAGGCTAGTGAATGTAAAACTGCATACTAATAGTTGTTAATTATTAAAAATCCAGAGCCTTCAGTAGAGGGAAGTTCTGACTTTAGTACCAATGACTTCCTTTACATGTAAAAAAATAATTGAAAGGCTAGGCCTGAGATTCAAGTGCTTTCTAAGCTTACATAAAAATATAGTAACACTTGAGTAGCTGCTTCTGTAGCTCCTACAGTGTCCTTGCCTACTTTTTTTTTTTTTTTTCCCATAATTTTCATTCTGAAGGCCCTAATTCACTGCTCACTCAAGTCAGTCACTTTGGGGAACGTGTCCAGTTTCCTACTTTTGGTAAGCCTTACTGATCCCAGTGGGATGAATGCTTTAGTTTCCCAGACCATAATACAGACTGTGTCATGCTGAGGCACAGACTGTGTACCAGAACTATTTCAAGCAGTTTACCACATATTGTACTAGTCAGTTCCTGGCTTACAGGTGAAACTTTTGGGCAGTAGACTTCTTACTAGGAGATTTTTGTCATATTAAACTAATCATATGGAGTAGTTTGTTGAACTATGAGAACAAAAATTACACGAATAGGTTTTGTAGAAAAAATGGGGAAAAGATGATTGTTGCTTAATCATTACTTCAAACTAACATGTTTAAACATACACTTCTGTGTGCATATGCAGTCTTTTATGAAAAAGATTTTCTGTTATAGATTTTTTTCTTCCTGGTTCTACCAACTGAGTTGCTGAAAACATCAAAGTGCTTCAGGATCATGCCATCCACTCTTTTCTGCTTACAGGTTTTTATAATAAATTCTTCAAATATATTTTTTCTTGAGCCTGCAAATGAATTTAAAGCTCTGCTGGATGAACACACTGATATGTGCAAACGCATTCTCAATATCTACCGCCACATGGTAGTCCAAGTGACTATGGACAAGAAGACATGGTAAAATGCTAATGCCTTTATTTTAGATTATTATCTTTATCTTAGATTATTTATTTGCACCTTAACACAATACAAATGTGAAGATTTACTTGGTAGTAAACACAGTAGGGTGGTATTGGCTATGTGAACCAGTTCCTCGAAATCAGTAAAGACGTGAACATGAACACCATAGACAACTTATCACAGGGGAGGTTATCTGCTTTCTTAAAGCCTCAAGTAAGCTCCTAGTTAATTTGTGGCAGCTTAGACCTCAGTGCAAAAAGGACTAAGCTGGGATATACAGGCTATTATTAAGGAGCTGCTGCTGATTTTTTCCAGGGCATTTTGTGCATGTATCAAAGTGTTAAAATATTGAAACATATGAAGCTTCACAGCCTTATTTAAAAATAAACAAAAAAGCCACAGACAAGCGTGGATAACTCTTACAGTCAGATGTGTGTTGTTCTTGACCCATGATTTTGTACAGGAGTCTGTGTACTGTGTGTTGTGCCTTTCCAGTGCTTACAGTGCCTAGCAGGTACAAGAGACCCCACTTTAAAGGAATTTCTATTGCTTCCCATTCCTTTAAATTGTAGTCTGTAATCAGGTACTATATTGCCACCATTCTCCATTACAAGGAAGAAGTAGCAAGGGGGTTTCAAATGTCTGATTTATTCAATTTTAACTTGACTTGCATTCAAGCTGTCAGTAGTATTTCCTGAACTCTGGGTAAATGAAGCTGGCAGTACATGTTGTGTGAAGCTTGTCTCCTCTTCTGAGGAGCCAATTTAATTGACCACTGGGAAATTTGGGAATGATGATGGTAAACAGATTCTACTAGGTTGGTGTTTTCTTACCCAGTTTCACATCAATGTAAGGAAGTGACTCTAGACCAAAATGGCAATGATTGTGCCACACAAAATAATTGATGAACTATGTTAATGATCATGTAAAATTACCAAAACCTGTAATTCATAGAAAAAGAAAAAGCTCAGATTGAAAATACAGTTAAAAACTTCGCCTCTAATTTCAGATCATTGAAGATGATAGCAGTTGAATGACTTGGAAGAAGATATTACAGGGCAACAGGGATTCCTCACTTTTAAGTGTGAAAAAAAGATTGGAATAATTTCTCTTGCAAGAACCGAGTTCGCCTCTTTGTAATCATTATGACCTTTTTGGGATGTATTTGAGCAAATAAGGCTTGATTATTACCTTTAAGAATTCCTTGGTATATGCACAGAGGTATAACAAAATGGTAATGCTAAGTTTAATGCTGTTTTGCAGGGAACAGATGCTACTTGTGCTGCTCAGGGTAACTGAATCTGTGCTGAAAATACCACCCCAAACTTTCTTGCAGTATCAAGGGAGAAAAAACTCCACTTTAGCTGGAAGACTTGCAGGGCCTCTTTTCCAGGCAAGTAAACATAAATTCACTTTAATTAATCCAGCCTAATTTTCATGAGTAGATTGGCTCTGCAACCACTGTTGGCTAGTTAGTCATATCACTGATACCTTACCCAGATAATGTGAATGGTGTGGGTCAAAGAGCTGGTTACATTTGTTACTTTCTGTCCTGTATTTTAATGACACTGTGACAACAGTATTTGAGCTACTGTAAAATTCAAGAATTACTGTCCTTTATTTGAGTTGGAATAATTGGCAAAGATAACTGGAAGTGCTGGCAGTTTTAGCCTGCTGCCATAGCAGAATTAGCTCAAGTCAGCATGAAATCTTCTGTGTTATCCATGCCTAACTCATGATTTTTTTTATTTCTTAGACAATTCTGTAATTCCTTACAGAAAGCTGTAGCAAATCCTTTCAAAGCTTATAGTTGCAAAGTGATGTTGTGGTGAGTTCTCAGTGACTAGGATCTGTAGAGTCTCCAGTTACTTTAGCAGAACAAAAAAGAATACACAGGATAATGGGTCAAACCAGTTGTTCCTGTATCTAAGTCAGAACCCTGTGTTAACACTTGGTGATAAATATCTGTGTGTACTGGTGAGGAAAAGAATGTCCGGACTACACAGAAATTTCTGTGGCAGTTTGAAATTTCCTTTAAAGTAGTAAAATTTTAATGTGGTCAACTTATGTTCACAATCCAACTTTTCTCTGTTCTTTTAGACTCTTATAGTAGCTTGGATCAAAGCAAATCTAAATGTGTACATTTCTCGAGAACTTTGGGACGACTTGCTGTCTGTAATGTCATCACTGACATACTGGGAGGAGCTGGCCACTGAGTGGTCACTGACAATGGAGACACTTACTAAAGTGTTAGCTAGAAACTTGTATAGCCTGGACCTCAGTGACCTGCCACTGGATAAATTAAGTGAGCAGAAGCAGAAAAAACACAAAGGCAAAGGTAAGACAACACTGTATAGACATCATTTGAATTTGAGCTGGTGCTAGGCACAGGGTAATTTTGGTCTTACCTTTTTTTGTATACCTAATTAGGCATCTCTATCACTTGAAATAACCTTGTTTCTTTAAGGTAAATCTGCTTTTTAAAACTACCACAACATGATCATGTTATTTCTGCAAATAGGTGCTATGTAGTTCTTAGAAGTGTGTTGAATTTAAACTAAAATGTAAAGTGTTTTATGCCTTTCTCCTTTTATCAAAGCAATTAAATAGTTGAGTCCCAATCATAACTTCTTGAAAATAACAAAGACTACTCAGCTGTTGACAACAAAGCCTTTGCAAACACAATTGCAATATTGGTCCTGAAATGTTAAAAGATGAAATGTAAGGTGAACATAGTTTTGTTTGGTACTAATTGATCACTAGCCCATTGTGAAGACAGATTTTGTTACGATCACCTTGTGGACTACTTGAGAGAAAGTATATTTTAATAATCCATATGAGTGGTACCTGTTTTTAAACTGATTCCTAAAAAATGCATAAAATATTCTGTAAGACATAATATGGGGAGAGGAGGTGGTTGCTTATCATGGCACAGTTCTGGAATTGGCACAGGAAGTTTGTCCCCTGGGACAGAGGTCTGGATTGAAAGTTGCATAACCTGGGTTCTTTTCTCAGTTTGGAGACAGACCTTCTGCGTGTGACTGTTAGAAATCACTTCATTTCCACTTTTGTAGAACATGGATAATGATAATATTCTCCTTTAAAACGTGCATCGTGATCTAATAGTGAGAGGCAGGATTATATTTAGGGTGAGTAACAAAGATTAAAAACGTGTTATTTTGAGGCTACTTTTTATCTCTTCAGTCAAACCTGTGGGAAGGTGCTTCCTAGTACTATCTTAGGGCTTGTCAGTGAGAAGCAACCTATATATGGATTCCCTCTCTTAAAGAGGACGTTGCTAGGGGCTTTTTTTTTTTGCTAAAAACATTTCAAATGCTTCTAGGCCTCCTCTTAAGCAGAGTCATTATTCACAGTTTTGTTTTGGTTTTTGCTGTGTGATAACTGGACAGAAATACATCTCTCTGTAGTTGTCCTTGAGAGGTCGTTCCAGACCACGCATTTTTTGTTTTCCTGTACTACACAGCTTTCTTCTTGTTGCTACTAAAAAACCACAGGTTAAATAAACAAAACAATGACAAGCACATACATAAAAAAATTGATGTTTTGAAATGTATTACTTTGTGTATCTTATCTGATAGGAGCAGCAAAGGAAAAGTTGCATGTAGTATCGGATTACAACCTGTGTAAGCCCATTTTTTCGGAAGAGAAAGTTACAGTAGTTTAATAGCACCAACATTTCTGAAAAAGTTTGAGTATCCCTCAGGGTTACTGCTGGCTGAGCTTTTGAATTCATGCTCGTTTTGAAAACTTAATTTATTCCATCCAACTTTAAAATTTTTTGAAAGAACGCATCTACAGTCATCTGGTGATAGCAGAATAGAAGTGAATAGATTTGCAATTTTAATTTTTCAGGAGTTGGGCATGAATTCCCAAAATCTTCTGTTGATAAGTCCTTTTCTAGAGGCTGGAGCCGTGACCAGCCTGGGCAAGCACCCATGAGACAACGCAGTGCTACAACCACAGGCTCTCCAGGAACAGAAAAGGCAAGGAGCATAGTACGGCAGAAAACAGTCGGTAAGTGTCTGTAAGAGCTGATAAAAGTGACATTTGAGAAAGGGTAAGGAATTAATAACTGACTTCTGTAGCAGTGTGGATAGCTGCTTTCCACAAAGGTATACTATCTGTAATGATTTACACATCAGTTAAAGCATAAATTATGCAGCCTTATGTGCTTTGAGGGTAGCTGAATAGCTTGAGTTTACTAGAATTGCAGTTACTGCAAATGAAACTAATGCAGTTGCTATACCAATTCTTAATGAATTTGTTCACATGCTTAAGCTGGATTAGGAAATAATACTGTTGTGTGTATATGAAGGAGAAAAAAGCTGGAGTGATTTGAGCTATGGTGGTGATAGGTGGGTAAGAGAAAGTTTCTTAAGTGTGTGTTTTCATACACGTGCAAGATGGGTTGAGTATTTTCAAACTGTGCAAAGGAAAGTGGGGAAAAATATGTGTAAATCTGCATAGTTTATAAAAGGTGCTTTTGCTATACCCTGAATATTGCAATAATGAAAGATTGACCCAGGTGTTTGCAATTCTCCATTTCTGAAGTCACCTCTTTCTGAATTTTATTACTTGCAGATACTCTTTGCTGTGTTATAAATGAGTAATGCTGAACAATGCTTTAGGTGAACTCCTCAAAAGAAGACTCATTTTTGTTTATATGATTTTCTTAGACTATGTTAACAGAACTGGACTACAAATTTCTTTACTCTTTTGTCTCATCTTGATGATATCAGTGCTATTGCTTACGTGAAGGAAAGTTAAGCTGGTTCTTATTTTGTATTTGAAAGAAGAATCTTTTAAGGAATATCTCTTACTTTTTTTACTATCTTTATAGTAGTAGTGGCTTTGGTCATTGTATTTTGTTGCTTCACTGATGCTTCCTGGAAGTAGATACATTCTGACACAGTTTTAAAAATTTGGAATGCATATTGGCAGTTGAGTTTAAAATTGTGCTAGCTTTTCAGAAATTAACATTTTCTTTCCTTTTCCAAAAATATTTGAAGTTAATTTTTCTAAGTCACAGAGGTTATTTAGACAAAGTTTCTATTTGACTATTTCTCAAAATTCTCCACTTTAAATTTTTTTCTCTTCTAAGGCTCTTGTTGGTGTAGGACAATTAATTGTCCTGTAAGGCATACAGAAATAAGAGGAAATTAAGTCCCTACTCCAAAATTTCCTGTCTTTTTTGCACATTCAAATGCTACACAGCTTTTCCTGTACCTTGTGCTGACAGCACCTAGTTTTCCTCATGGATCACAGATACTTTAAATGTAATTTCTGCTTCTCTGTAGTCTGTGATTAACTGTAATGGTGGTTTTGTTTTAAATCTTAATTGTCTTAATAAGATAAAGCTTATGTTAAAATTTCTCCTTTACAAATTGTTAATATTTCAGATATTCTGGCAGCAGGTTATGTTGTTTGGTCAATTTATTAATGCTTTTGTTTTGCTGCAATTTGAAAGATGACTATTTATATAATGTTAGCCTTGAAATGACTTGAATTTATCCTAATCAAGCTATATATTGACCTGGTTAGCAGCAAAGTAATTTGATTTTAGTTTCACTGCACTTAAGCTTCCATGGTTTTGTTCCTTTCCTCCAATTATCTTCCATATTTGATATTAATAAGCCAAGTTTGCATTACTGCAACCAGTTAAAATTTCAGCTCTATTCATGTTGCAGAATACCAGCTGTGGACAAGCATCCCAGCATTGGTAGGATGATTTTAAAAGACAATAAGTCTAAAAAGAGTTGCTGGAACCAGAATCCCAAACTCTTCAGTTTGTTTAAACGTTAATGAGGAAGATGGTACAAAATTTTACATATATCTTAACTGCCTGAAAATAGTTGCTTGTTTACTGCCTCTCTGGTCTGCAGAGAGCTGTTCAGCTGCTTTTTAATCTCTGCCCTTCATTCAGGGTCAAATAAGAAAAAAAAAAATCACAATAAGTAAAATCTAGAACATTTTGCTGGTCAGATCTTCTCCTTCAGTTTATCATTAGGTCTGCAGGCTAAGTCTGGAATTGAGTCAGACCTTAAAAATGTTGCATGAAATGTGATTTGTATTACATTCCCTTTGATTGTGAGTAATGTATACTCTTTAATATCTGAGTAGGGGGGGATGTGCATGTTGAATATTTTATGGTAAGAAGAATCTGGAGTTTCTTTTACATCTGTTTTATGTGGTACACACTTTTGTGTACATCTTTGCACCTCTCTTTTTTGAGCCATCATCATGCCAGCACACATTTATTGCTGCACCAAATACGTGTGTGTGCATGTTACTCAAATAAAAATCACAGCTTTTTTGATAGGCAGTGTGTACATTTTTATCTTGAACTTACAAAAAGTAAATTTTGGAAAGGGCCTTTAAGTACAGTATGCATATGGGTTGAAAAATCTGTAAGGTTAGATTTTTGGACTTTTGGCTTAGGCAGCAGGTTCTAGTCCTATAAAAGTATTGTATCAGAAAGAATTTACTTACCTGTTGCTCTGCTTTTGTATAGACAATAGTGGAAAGTTATAAACTATGAAATATCTACATATTCTAGCATTGTCTGCCTCCACCTAACTTTTTAATTGAGCGTAATATGGTGGGAAAAAATCCAGTCAAATGAAAAGGATTTTAATATTGTAATATTGTAATCAATGCAGTACCCAATATCAAAAGCTTGATTTATTTAGAATAATTTGGCCTGGAAAAGATCTTTGATATTTACTGCATGTTTTTTATTTTTTCTCTTGCCTACATTCATTGTAAGATTTACAGTGATCAATGTAGTGCATCTAACTATAACTGTATCCTGAATTTTATGTTAAACAAACTGATACTAAAACCTTACACATAATTGCCTTTTAAAAAAAAATAGTTTCTGTCCTACAAAGTTTACTAGAGCATTGTTTCAGTCTTAAAAGGTTTGTCTTTCTGAATCGTTTTCTCAAACTGAATTTAAGACTCCACTTAAGTTGTGCTGCATTTGTCAAATATATTTTATGCTCAATGTGACCTACCCAGGTTATCTGCATGTTGTTATTAGCAACAATTCTTTAACCTGGTTTAGAACTGTGATGTGCACAACTTCCACTGCACTTCATTCACACACACATTTGATTACCATGCAGATCAGGAGCACGAAGATCCTAAGTCTATATTCCGTGTTGTTTTGAAAATATAGATATGGAGAGAAAAGTTCAGACTGATTAAGTATTGCACTGACAATATTTATGTTAGATACTCTGAATTTTCCTTAAAGAATTTTATCAGCAATATTTTTAAAACAAGTTAGCAAATTTACAATAGTATGAAAGGAAGCTACGTGAAGCAATGGATATTACTTTTTTAAGAACTTCCAGTGTACTTTGAGGTTGAATGCAGTATCAGTTCTTGCTGTGTCTCACTTTGACAAAGAAAAGCAAATGTCAAAGATTTATTTAAATCCATTAGAAAATCTGCAGCTATAACCTTGATTGTAATACCACAATCCTTTACGTTTTGTATTCTGTAGGACTGTTGACAGGATGCGAGATGAAAAGGTGAATAAACATCAGTTTGGCACAATTTATCCATGTCAATTAAAAGCCAGACCCCATGGATAAAAAAAATTAATGTTTTTAGTTTTCAAACCATTTCAGTTCAGTCATTTAATTTTTAATGGGGAACTATAACAAGCTTTGTTGCAAATTTCTCCACACAGAACTGAAAATTTTCTCCTTATGATTTTGAATCTCTTTTGGAGAGCATGAATTCAAGAGTATGGGTATATGTATAATACAGAGGTGTATTTTCAGGATAACATCAAAGGAAACTAGAAAAATAGAAATATAGTACAAGTTACTTTTTCTGTTAAAAAATTGAATTCAGAAAGCTTGTGGAGTAACTTTAACTTAGATTTTTCAACCCCTGATGCAGTGGGAAAATGTGTTAATTAGCTTAACGTCAAATGCAAACTCTCTGTAATCGTCATAATAAAGGCATTGTTGCTGCTTTACATGAAAGTTGAAAACCCAGAATGTCTTATGTGTCCACTGATTTTTTTCTTTCTTACAGCTCTGCCAATATCTGCCGTGCTGAAATGTTTTAATTTTTGAATTTTCTTCCTTTTTATCTTTGTTTTCTCCGTTGCTGCTTTTTCTGTGACACAAGCCTTTCATTATAGTCACTCTTCTTTTTTCCTTCCCCACTTCTTTCTTTTCCTTTTTAAAGCCATGAGAAGCCGATCCATTGGTGAATGTGCTCTGCCATCGGCCTATATACGCAGTGCTAAAAGTGCTCCTGTTCTGATCCATACTTCCAAACCCTTCTTGCCTGATATTGTTCTCACTCCCCTTTCTGATGAGCTTTCAGGTAGTGCCACCTCTGCTAATTTCTGCACCCCCTTTATCACTTTTTTAAACCTTCTGCTTTCAAATTCTGCTAAACCATTAAATTTTTCAAAGTAAAAATACTTTGGGGATGGTGGGAGAGGGGAAGAGATTAAGAATTAATATTTGGAGTTTTGTAAGATACCATGCTATTTTACAATTCATTCTGGAACTGTTAGAAGTTAGTGCTGTGCCAATGTTTACTATCATAAAAGAGAAAATTTGAGAAATCTCTTCGCTTTTCCAATTTGTTGGTAAGCAGCAATATAATATCTGTCAACCAGAGAGTACAACTAATCTAAATTTTTTATTTTTGATGAGTGAGAGAGGGAAAGGAAGAACTTAATTTTACTTTAATTTGCCATTTACATCTTTCTGTGTAAATTTTTTGATTCAGTGTCATGGATGTTGTGTGAACCACGATGATACACTTTAGCTCCCATGAAAAAAGAATATGGTATCATACAATATGCTTTGGAGTATGCCTGTTTTTCATTACTATATAAAAACATGAAAAAAAATCTGTAGTATGGAATTCACAAGTGTGATGTTTTGGTGTTATTTTCCAAATGATCTATTTTTTTAGGATTGTGGTTTTCCTCAGCATTCTGTTTCGTCCAGCACGGTGGTTGGCTGCAAGTTGAGCAGTAGCTTACTTTGGATGCTTTCCTTTGAACAAATAGATTCAATAACTAGAATTAGCACAGACTTTAAAAATGCATGTTTTCAGATAATGTTGTTTTTCCAGATATTGCATAGGTGTAAATTTTTAATGTGTTAAGGCTGACAATTGTGTTATGCCTTTGTATCAATGAGTGGAAAAAAAAAATTAAAGCACAGTGGGAGAACTATATATAGTCAAAATGGCATACAAATATAAGGACTTCATGACAATAATATTTTTATGAAAGATTTTTTTTTCTTTTCTGTCTCTCCTGCCTGTCTTTGTTACCTGAGAAGTACCAAAAACTGTATCTTCCATAATTGTATTTTGTCATGTGTCACATGTCACAAAATTCTTGTTGTGAAACAGAAACTTGATGCCTTAGTATTCAGTCTGAAAGCATTATTGAAAAATCAGACAAGTTCAAAGAACCCACTCTAGAGAGACCAGACTTTCACAATAAACAATAGCAAAGTATTTGAATGCAATTTTTGACACCACAAACAAAATTTAATAAAATACAAATTATACGTAATAATTAATAAAAGTATGAGTGGAAAGAGATCTCTTCTGAGATACGAGTGATTAAAAAACTTAGATATTTTTGTAGGGATGATACATCACCTGTTAGAAAATGGATCCTACCTGGCCATAGTGTTTTTGGAAATAGTGCTTAATGAACACTTTAAGAACACCTGCAGAAGGGTTATGAGCTTCCACAGTGAAATATTATTTTGTCACTTAATCACTGATGTTTAATTACCCTTTCTTAAACAAGGCAAAAGTGCTTTTGTAGTCAATTTTATCATCCATGTTCCTGAAAAGTTCTGGCTTGTGTATTACTTCTAATGTGTCCCAGACCTGATGGCTCTCTTGCTATTATTCTTTATGTTGAAACTCATCCAATCCAAAAACTGTATGACCAATGTAATTATAAAAGTAAAGTGATATTACAGACCTTTGCACTTCTAACATAGAAAAGGTCCTGGGCCCTTCCTGGTTTTGATGTCTTCTCAAACAGATAGGTGTTGCAGCAGCTTCATGATGTGCCCAAGAATCTTGAACACTGCCACAAAACTAAAAAGCTCTCATGAAAAAAAGCAAGCTATTAGAGGGTTGATGGGGAAGCAGCAAAGGGAAACGCTGTCCACTGGATCAGAGTGCACTTTGCTCTTTTAATTTTCTGCATTTTTAATTGTGCTCTCTCTCTTCTTCCCTTTTTATTTAAACATGAAGCTTTATCATTTCCTTGCCTTTTCTTCTTACATTAAATATATTATTTTCAGAAAGCCTTCTGTTTCCAGACATAGCATGTAATTTGGGAAGTAATCAAATTGTTTCTATCATAAGTGTGTTCTAGGTAATGAATGATGTTTAGCTGCTTGTGACAGCTGTTCGTATTATTACAAGATTATATGAATATCCCTGTTATCTAGAATGACTTTAGGATCCAACACAACTTGAAGGACAAGACATTTCAAATTATTCCAGAATAATAGGATGCCTAATATTAAGTTTTTGGAAGTAGTTTTCAGCTTCTTTTTAGCTGTGAAACTCATAATTGAAAGGTGGACCCACTGAACACTGGTGAATCTGGGCAGGTAGTCTAACAGAAAGTATTAATGACCAAACTTTTACCTTATATACTGTATATTAATTTTCTAGCATAAGGCAGAAAACCTGACTGTAATTTGTGAGACATAATTTGAAGATCAGTCAGTAGGTTGATAAAATATATTGCAGAAGTTCAGTTTTGACATCTAGCATTATAGAGGATGCTTTTCCTAAGATTGTAATTCCTTCATGTAGTTTCTGTTATGCTATATTTGCATGTGCAGAATATTTGCAACTTTTCAGGTAGTATCCAGAAAGTGGAAGTGATTTATGCATTAAGGTGTTTAGTTAATAAAGGGATTTGGTATAGCATATTTGTCGTAAATCCACAATATTTCTAAAAAGAACTTTCCTTTAGCCTGTCTGAATCATAGGAGATCCAGTCTTACACATTTACAAGGTGACTAGTGAAATGACCATTCATTCTGAAACCCTTGGGGATTTTCAGGTAAGGGACTTGAAATAAAGTGTTAGTGAGATGGAGGCAAGATTCCTAGAAGCAATGGGCAAACTAATTAATTGCAGATGGGAGATTTTTCCTTATCTACTAGGACTAAAAGAGTCAGGTGTTAACATGGAAGGGAGATGCATATTATGCCTTTACAACCTTGCTTCCAAATCATTAAGTAGTCATTAAGATAAAATATAAAGAAATCACAATTGTAATGTCAATATGGCTGTAATTATTCTGTAATCCTAGAAACTCACAGAATTGCAAGTGTTCTCTTAAAATAAACCCCAACAAACTATTGAAAGCTCAGAAGCAAAACGTTATTTTTTCTCCACTTCCCAAACAGACTTTGTGTGATGAAGTATAAACCTGCCCCAGTTTTATACAGGGATCTTCTGTTAGCACTCTTGCTGTCTTGTCAGAATGAGTACAAACTCTGTGGATTTGTATATTAGCATATCTATCTCATACTTGATGCTGAAAAGCTGCCTTCTCGTTCTACCTTCTCGCAGCAAAAGGAGACGCAAGGTTGGTTTAGGAAAGTCGTGATTGTGTGAGATTGGCCAGATGGACCAATTACAATCTTCTCCTTACTGTACCATATGAGGAACCAGGGCAGTGTTTCTCCTAAGGGTGATATCAGGGTCAGATACACAGGGTCAGCCTGCTGGCACACAAACTCCTTGGGAGTTTTGGGTGTCCCAGTCTGACTGTACACCTGTGTGCAAGGGTGAACCCTGGTTGTGAAGGAGCAGTTCATTTGGATTTTTAAATACTGTCTATGTTTTCAGTGCTGGTATTGCAATAACATTTTCCATTTCCTTAGTTTCTTCCTGTTCTACAAAAAAGAAATCTTTATTGGTGCAAGCACATGTTTGTTTGAAGATGTGTGCTTGTATGTGCTTGTCATGAATATGTGAGCACCTAAAATTAATTCTGGATCAACATTGAAATGAATCTATCTGAATTTATTTCAATGTGTGGAGCTGCTTTGTGTGTGTTGTGAGTTCTCTGTCTTTATTTTTAACAGCCTAGAAGGTCATGATCACTGCATGCATGCACAGCATGGGATTTCTAGGCTGCTGCTTTAGATAAGGTTGAGTTTATAATACATTTGAAAAATGCATACTGAGGGCTCAAGATGAGATCACTGTATCATAGTTGCATGTGTTAATCTCATATATATCATCATGCATACTTCTGATTGAATCCTGTGGTCCTTTCTCTGCAGCTGTAAGAATTTGAGACTATGTTAGCATAACCTCTGTTAATCTCTGCCTAAGTCAGTAGGGAGTTTGAAATAACAGTTCCAGCTAGAGAGAGACACACCACGATTCGTTTCAGGAGGTGTTAATCCATGTAGTTAGGAGTAAGTTGAACAAGAGCAATGATGGGAAATCTTTTGCTTATCAAAGCTGAAGAGAAAAAGAATAATAGATTGTGTTGTATTTGATGATTTTTCGGTTTGTGTTTATTTTCTGAGATAGCTTGGATGTCTGTTCTCTTTTTCCAATATAGATCTCTCAATTTCCTGTCTAATAGCTTCTTTACAGTTCAGTAAATTTTGTATGAGGTCAAACTCTTACTCTGAAATTTTAACTTCTTTGAAAAATTGAGCGTGGAAATAGCACTTTTCATCTTCTTGAAACACATGTTTAGTTAAGTACAGACATATCTCATTCTTCTGGTTTATATGCTTTGTTCAGAAGGAGAATATGAAAAAATGGAGCTCCATCTCTAATATTCTCAGAAAAGTGCAAGCACCTCAAAACAGGTTTTAAGGGGGCTTCGGATTATCAATATTCAATATTACTGAAATATATATCTAGAGATCAATGAAGTAATGATTTGAAATAGTTATATATAGTATTTAGTAATAATAGAAATATTTTTGAATATAATAGTAGATACTTTATTTTAGCTGTTACACATTAAAGTTAGGGGAGGGAAAGGGGCTTGAATTTTGTTCTGATATTAAATAAATTCACCATTGCAGTCCTGAAGTTAAACTGTCTAGATAGAACAACAAGGTAAGTCTGTTTATTGTGGTAAATAACTCTTACTGGTGTTCATTTAAGCTATTTACTGTTATTCCTGAATTTGAAAGCATCTCTACAACTTTTTAAGTAGTAGATAATAAAAAATTAGTCTAGGGAATAAAGGATTGTATCAAAAAGAAACCAACAGAAAATTGAGTAAACTGGTTTTACCTTGCTATTTAAGTGGTTATCTCATAAAAGGACTGGAAGGGATAGCAGTTAGTTTACTTGTCTGTAAGGGATATTTAGTGTTGCCTGCAGTGGTTATTTGTACAGTGGTATAACACAAAAGGAAATCTGAAGAGATGCATGAAGGTTCTTTATTTTTGTGGATGATGTGAAATGAGCTGAAGATACTTCTGCACAATTCCTAGGTGATCCATGTTGGAGCTGCAGGTTTCATTACAGTTAGCTATGATTTTTACTGGCACTAATATATTAGGTGTCTCAACAGAAACAAGGATTTGCTGATTTAAATGGTAATAACAAATTTTGATCTTCTCATGAACAAAAGGGGGTTTACTCTAATGTTAACTGTTGTGAGGCTGCAGGATGTTTTTTTGTATCAGAGTACTTAATTCTGTAATTCTCATAAAAGTTATATTAGCCTGAGTAAAACTGGAAGAAGAGAGGGAGGTAAGCCTTTATTAGTTATTTAGTTTCATATTTTGAAGATGAGGGACAAAACATTCTTCTGGGGGAAAAGAGTATATCTTTAAATTGTCCATTATGTATAGTCATCTCTTCTGTATAGGGCCAGCTCTTCCTTGTAATTTACAAGCTTTAGTCCTTAGGTGTACATTATATTACATATCCCAAAATACTTATTATATTCTGAAATCTCAGTATGTTATATACATATACATACAGGTACATATAAATATACATATATGTTTTTTGATTAATTGTTTGCCACTTCAACAGACAACCCTAATTTTCCAAAAAACATCCTTGTTCTCTTTAGAGTTACCTATTTTTCTGAAGGTGTAAATTCCACAAAGGGAGTACTGCTGTTGAGCTGATTTGTATTCCAATAACCATTTCCTGAACAAGCTAGCTGGAATAATATTGGTTGAATTATTGAACTTATTGGCACAGCTCTAGCTTTAACTGTATTTCCAAACATTCCATGACCTCACTGTTTGTTCTCATGCATGTTAACATTTAAAACTGTGTTCTGATGGTCTAACTCATTTATATGACATATTGTACTGGATATTATGTGCGTGTGTTTTTAACACTCTAGTATTGGAAAAAGTATTTTTGTTGTATCTAAGAAAACAAGGTTCTGAATTTTTCTGGCTTTTAAAGTCACATAATTAGGATGTAGTGGTAAAAATATATTGTCTCTATATGTAAATTTTTGTGCATATTACATATACTTTTTTCCTACAGACATTGACGATGCTCAAATTCTTCCACGTCCACCTCGAGTCAGACATTTTTCTCAGAGTGAGGATGCTCCAAGTGAAGTTTTTGGTGCATTAAATGAAGAACAGCCACTGCCACGAAGCAGCAGCACCTCTGACATCCTGGAACCATTCGCAGTTGAACGAGCCAAAGGTGCAGTTCCTGTCATTGACAGTTCATCCCATCATGCTCCAAGCTTACAGAGTTCCACTGAGACCTCTTCAATGCATAGATCCACTGAAAGCCATATCACTGATACAAATAGCAGAGAGTCCTCCTTGGAAGTTGGGGATAGTATTTATGACCATCTTTGTCATTTAATAGGGCCGGTAGAATTTGCAAACACTGCCTTTGAACAAAGCCAGTATGTTGACCTTGAAGGTGAAGATGATCTCCTTTCCTCTCTGAGAGAATATCTTACTAAAGAAAAAGAAGAACTTTGCGGTAACTTTGAGATAGATAAATGTGAGGCTTCTGCTCATGAAATTGATACATCAGTAAGTAGGAGCGATAGATTACCACTGGATGGATTAGAAAATAGAGATCAGACTGGTCAATGCACGACTAGCAACAGTGTTGCAGAAAGAGCCAATAACACAGAGCTGCAACTAGAACAAAATCCGAGTGGCTTTATAAGTAATATTGCACCTACTCAAGTAGACTTTTTTACAAGAAATCAAGCGCTAAATAAAGCCAGACAGTTAGATATTGATAAACAATATGAAAACGTGTTTGATCGTGGGTCAAGTAGTCCTAGCAGCAAAGAAGGGAAGAGATATCTTTACAGGCAAGCAGCCACTGAAACTGATGTAGATTTAATTGTGGAAGCACCGGTAGCTGAAAAGCATAAAAGTACCCAGTTTAATGAAAAAGTGACCAACTCGCGTACTGTCCATGCAAAGAAAATTCTTCCTAAAGCACAAGTTGATCCTCAAGTGCCTCACATCACAGGCACAAGCAAACTGGCACCAACTAAAAGAAGTATATCTGAAACCGTAACTCATAGGGCCAAAATCATGAAAATAACAACTAAAAAAAGAAACAGCGTTCATGTTACTTTTAGGCCATCTACAGAATCGGTTCAGTTTTACAATCCTCTTGAGAACAAAGAGGCTGCTTGGAAAGCAAGACTTCGTAAACTTGGTGGCTTCAGTAGTAGCAGCAGCGGTAGCAGCAACAGCAGTAGCAGTGCAAGCAGTAGCTCATCAGCTGCCACAGAGCTGGTTAGACCTGGAATATATAGGCATCTAGATGCAATCAGTGCTGCTTCGGCTGGCAGCAGGCAAGTTAAGGAATCTACAGAAACTCAAGCAGCTGTGTTGCAGAAAGAAGGTCTTGCAGTTAGTCAGTTCCAATGTCGTAGTGCCTTTAGAGCGTCAGGTCAGGAATCGGCACAACAGCAGGGCTCCCTGGGTGGTGTTTATAAAACTGTTGTACATGCTCTTTCGAAGCCGAAGGCAAATGTTTCCCCACAGAGGCAGAACAGAATGCCAGCAGAGGCTCCACTGAGGGATCTGTACAGTCATGTAATGGGCTATTTTGGAAGGAAGGCTGCAGGTGAGCACTAACAGTGTGCAGAGCGCAAAAGGAGAAAGACAGCACCAGTTTGGCTTAATGCAACTGAAGCAAGCTCTGATAAGCAATCAAAAGGCTTTGGGATGATCACTGCTTTCCCTGTTTGGTTATGCATGCGCCTATAGCCAGCTGATTTTTCTCCAAGCATAAGTTACATTTACATACTTTAAATTACTAATTTTTCTTTTCAAGATATTTAGTTGAACCTCTTTGCTGCTGAAGATCATCGGGTTAGGGAAGAGGAAGAGACAGTAAATGACCTAATAAAGGATTAAGCCTTGAGACTTTTAAATTTTCATCTACCTTGCAGAGCCTTCAAATTAAGCCTACAGAATGTTTGGCAATGCATATTTTATCAGAACGTGTTATTCCACTCTGAGTGTAGTTTTTTTGTCAGAAGGACCTGGCTCCCAACCAACTAGGTTGAACTAATTGTATTTCTGGTTCATTTAGTGTGTTTTCTTCTTCCTCCTCATCCTCTTCCTCCTTTTCCTCCTCCAAAACAAAACCAAAAAAGAGCCCCTCAAATTTACAATTTTAGATAGTTTGTTAAAAAATAGTCTGAAATAGCAATCTGCTATTACTGGAATGATTTCATTACAACAGTTCTCTGAGTCCAGTCATAAGGTTTTGTTTGAGTCTGTTTCAAAACATATGCCTTTCTATATTCATTCATCCAAATGGCTGCAGTTAAATCTTGGCAACATCTTCC
This sequence comes from Phainopepla nitens, assembly GCA_013400175.1. Classification (NCBI taxonomy): domain Eukaryota; kingdom Metazoa; phylum Chordata; class Aves; order Passeriformes; family Bombycillidae; genus Phainopepla; species Phainopepla nitens. Next base: position 131,299 of record VXBQ01014053.1, read on the forward strand.
ATTGCTTTCTTTTTTTCTGGGAATCTTGGATGTTCATGAAGGTCTTATGATAGTCTTTTCGTCTGCTAACTATGAGACCTCTGTGGACTGATCAAAAAAAGAAGGCTGCAACTCTAATATACATTGTCTTAGTTCACATAACCGTAAATGAACAATAAATTAACTTTCAGCAGTAATGCAGGTTTTCTTTTTTTCCCATTGTTATGCTGGCATGATTAACAGAGGATTCTGCAATGCATCCTGCATCAAGATGTTAATGCCACCTGAGGGCAGTCTCTGTAAGCACAGCACCTGAGAGCGGTACTGTCACGGGTCTCACAGAAATGATTTGCTGCTCTTCAGAAATTAGACTTCTGAAAAAGACGTATCTAGGAAGCACCAATTTTAGAAGTACCCGTTATTTAAAATCCGACATTTAACAGAACCTCATTGTTAAATTAAGCTGCACTGTGATCTCATGAGAAATGACACTGTGGGAAAAATTTGTATAAAGAGAACATGAACTGGAATAACTTGGAGACTTTAGAGGCTAATATCATAAAGTCAGGTGTAACAGCCACAGCTAAATATGAACAGTATAGTTATATAAAAAATATAACACTAATAAATGAGTGAACTTCATTAATTGTTTATAACCATTGATCATCTAGAGTTAGAACTTTCATTCCATGTACTAGCATGTAATTTTATTATGTAACATTTTCTTTGCACTATTCATACTAACTGTATACAGTGCCACATTGCCATTTGTCATTAGTATCTATTACAACCTTGTTTATTTTTCCCACTACATTGCTCTTCATTAGGAATGCAATGAAGAAGAAGCCTGAAGGAATCACATAATTTTTTAGAATTTGTTACTTACTTGTGATATGGAGGAAGATCATATGCTTTATCCTTAAAGCAAGCATTAACAACTTTGAGTAGTGCTTACCTATAAGCTTCCTGCTCTTAAAGGTGGAATTGGAAATCAACTAACCTCTGCTTAGTGGGAAGAAGAAGCCGTACTAATTCTGAAAGTAGAATCTGCTTTAAAAGAGGGACATTCTTAAAATGCATGTTTGGCAATTTTGATTTTTAAATTTCTGTTAATTAGCAGGTTTTTTCATTTGTTACATTTTGTTTTGAAAATGTTTTGATGTGTTCTTTACTATAAATGGTTGTTCATTTGCTTTTAGCTAATAGAGAGGACATGAGTCAAAAGCTGCACCCTATTGATAGTGATATTGGCAGTAGCAATACAAATGTTCCTGACCTCATGGATGAATTTATAGCTGAGAGACTCCGCAGTGGTAATGCCCTGGTAAGCCCTTAAACTTGCTACATTTCAATTCTTATGTCTCCCTATATGTGTGAACTTGGCAATGACATCATAAATCAGTTCCCTAAAAAGTATTTCTCTGGCTTTTATGAATCAGAATTAAGAATATTGCTTAATTATTCCTTGCCTTTGGTATAGATTCTTGCCATTTTATATCTTTTGTGTTTTCATATCTGTTAAATCTTCATTATGGGAGCAATGCAGAATTTACTGTCAGGTGAACAGTCTCACTGAATTAAACAGCCTTAATTGCACCTGCAAAGATACCTGTACATATACACTTTCAGAATACTGGTTTAAATGTAAATTTGCAGTTCTCAGCATAGTATGTGACTAACATGCTATGGTACAATACTGTTCTCTATAGGTATAGTCAATGCAACAGACTACAAAACTACTCAAATATATATGTTTTTCCTTTATTTTTTTTATTTCACTTCCAAGTGTTGAATAGTTTCTTGTAAATAGTGCTCTGCTAATCAAATCAACTTTCTATTTGCTTTCTTCCTACACTTTTCCAGAAGTGCCATGTTGTTTGTAATAGTATTCATAATAAGAAATTTTAATCAATTTTAAATTAAGAATTTCTGATTACTGTTGAATGCTTACAGAAGGAAACAACTGATTTGAAGAGATAGTGCTTATTAAGCAGTAACAGAAGGGAAAATATTTTAAAAAAAGTGCAAATTAAGAACAGAATGGGTAACAATTTAAATACAGTGTTTCAAAATTGTTTAGTTCCTTTTTCTTAAGTTTTCAAGGTCTTTTGAAGACATGCTCGTGTCATACTTCTGTAGAAAATTGTCAGTAAGGAATTGGTGATAATAACGGACAGAAGAAGATTCTCCAAAGTTATTTTAGAAATTGTTAATTTATCATCACCTTTTATAAATGGCAAGAAAGGATCTACAGAACTTGTCCATATGTATACTTTTTTTTCTCTTTTATATTGAACTCATGTTTATGAAACTTGATTGTTGGCACAAAGTATTCTTGTCAGTAAGTCTTGAGTTACACCACAAAATGCTAACTTTTAGTCTATGAAAAAGGTTAACTTAGTCTGAAAATTAATGAAACAGAAATCATCACAGCTGGTTCCAGAAGAGAGAAAGGGGGGGATTACTCCTTGTTTTGAGAATTGATACTTTCCTCAGGTAGCAGAAAAGATCTAGGTTTGAATAAATAATCTGAAAACACCACGCATTGTTTTAATTAGCACACTACAACAGATATGCCTTCTTAAAGCAGTACCAACTTGCTTAGATTAGTTGTAGGCTGCTATATCTGTTGAATTCTAAAACCATATCAGGAAAAGCTTATTAGTCTGACTTAACCTAAAATTAGTAGTAGAGTGGTAAAAGAATGCAGAACGGACTGGGCCTAGTGTAAAGGGAAGGCATCTGTAGTCTCATAATGCATGCAAATTTCAAGCCATTTCATAAAGTGGCTTTTCTACTTTGATATCTCTTCCCTCTCAAACAAATAGTGCTCTCTGTGGAAAAAAATGCCTTAAAGAAAAACTTGAAATAGACCACCACCTTACTTGTACATGAGCAAATCTGCATGCCTTACTTCTCTGTGGTCTTTTGTGTTCCAAACCAGTATCAAAGTAGTGTTTTAATCATAAGAAGAATAATGCATGAATTAGTAAATTAATTTGCTAATAAATTGCTTCTATAATTTACTTCTATAAATTAAGTTTTTGATTATAGTATGGTGGCCTATAGGCCATTGAGTCTGAAACCAAGCTGGACAAGTTTTCTTGAGTTATTTAGATGTAATATAATTTTAAACTATTTTTCTCTCAAGTCTTGCCTACCTTGTGGCCCATTCTCTGAATCCTAGCCTTTTACTATATGTGTCCAAAAATCCACTGTGAAAATAATATTTGTATTTATGGAATTCTGTGACTGCATGGGTTCTTCATTTGGGTGTTTGGAAAGTCTTGATATTTAAAATGATGGCAATTTGTGGTTGAGGTACTTAAGAACTGTTTGTTACATTCTAACTTCAGCAAATGTGGGATTGCTTTTTCCATTTTATGTGAATAAGCCATCCGAGATTGCAAGATAATTTACGTCTCTTCAATGTTTAGAACGTGACAAGAAGAGGAAGCAGCCCCGGCAGCCTGGAAGTTCCTAAAGACCTTCCTGATATATTGAACAAGCAGAGCCAAATGCGTCCTGTAGATGACCCAGGCGTGCCCTCCGAGTGGACGTCGCCGGCCAGCGCGGGCAGCAGTGACCTCATCAGCTCAGACAGCCACTCGGACTCCTTCAGCGCCTTCCAGTACGAGAGCCGCAAATTTGAAAGCAAGTACATTTTTCCAAAAGTCACAGCATTTTTGATTAATGTCTTGCAGATTTCCTTTGTTTCATTTGTTGGTTTGGTTTTTTCCCCCCCTGCCCCGGATAAAGTTGTGTGCCGGCAGTTTTCTGTAGTGAGAGACTATTTTGATTTTCCATTAAAATCATTGCTAAGTTAATGGAGTAAGAAAAGTTCTTACGAGAGGCTGTTGTTTTTTTAGTATACCAAAACAAAAGAGCACTGGAATGCTACTATGCAAAGAGGAGAACATAATTGAACAGAAGTTAGAAAGCAATATTGTCTGCTCTGTGGAGCGTATCCATCTGTTTTGCACAAAATACAAAAATTAAAGCTTATTTATTTTGGAAGTTATTTTAATTCTTTTGAAAGTAACTAGGTAAAACTTTAAGAAAGGCTTCTGATATTTTTACAGTAGTCTTTGTGTAGCTATAGATTAATCAAGATAGTAAGTGTAGTATCATGGTAAAATTAGTGTGCTTTTTTTTAATAACATAATACTTCTCATTCATTTTATTTATCCATTCCCACCCTTGTTTAAAAGAAACAGTCTTTATGGTTGCTAGGAATTATGACATCATGTGTTATGTAAGATAAAAATAATATTTATATGGTAGAATTTTTGGAAGAAATGACAATTTTTGTGTATGTCTCCATTATGCAAATAAGTCATGGCATTTAAACCTACATTTCAGTCTGACATTTTTTTCATTAGTGTTGAGGATAACTTTTGTTAGAATATCATTTGCTCTAGTTTTTAGTTTGAAGTTAGTGCTTTTATAACAAGCTTGAATATTTCTTCCCGCTTGTAAATTTTACAAATAAGCTCCTTAATGTATGATTCCATTATTTTTGCATTATTCAGATGTAGATGCACTTACAGCAACTAAGCAGAATACAGGCATGCAACAATAATGTCTTCTGCAGACATCAGGTCATGGGTTTATGACAGGAAAGAGGATATTCATAATAGTCAATACTTTCTGCTGTTGTATTTTATTTAAATTCTGCAACAGTGTGCTAGTAGCATGGAAGATGCACATTCAAGGTTTCTGTTTAGTTTGGAGGTCCTCGGCCTCTGGGGTTTTTTTTGTATTAGTGGTACTTTTATGTTATAAGTTAATACAATGCTTCCCTCATACAGATTTCAGCTTTGGCACTGAGGCAGGGACTCCAGCTTCTGCTGACATTGATGCAATTTCAGGACAGCAACAAAGTGCCGAGGAACAAGAAGTGGCCAGTCTAACTACACTCCACATAGATTCAGAAACAAGTAGTCTCAATCAGCAACCATTGTCTGCTGAAGCTGCAACTATTACTGGTAAAGTAGATTTAAAAAAAAAAAGTATTTCTTTCAGAAATTTTTCACCCATCCTGAAGAATGCAACTTCTTGCTTCTGCCAAGAATCTGTATTCTATTTAAGATGGTTCCCTTATTTCAATTATTTTGATTGCTATTGAAAAGTAATGTGTGAAATAACATAAGTGGAAAACCTTTGTCTGACTTAATTATCCATGGTCCTAAATATATTTTAAACCCTTCATGAGGAAATCTATGCAATTACCAAGGAGAAACTCTTGCCACATAATGTATGCTAGATCTCTGACAAATGTCCTTCTATTACTGGTAGTTAAATAATTAATTTTCATGAAATGTTTTTGCTTTGGAAGGTTTTCACAGTGCTCATTCAAACCAGTGTATCACACTGAAGTATCTTGGGATTCTTTTATATGCATCCATCTTAATATCTCTTTATATTGTCTGCTGTGTAACTGAGAGGTTTTATTATGCAAAATGTTAGTTTTTTGGCCATGTAACATCACTTTCTATTTGTATAACTGAAAAGTGATGCAGTTAACCAAATTGAATGGGCTCCTGTCTGAAAGAGAATGCTTCTCTATGAGGATGATCTGAAAGAATGATGATCTGGTCTCTTGCCAGGTTTTGTACATGAGAAGTAAAGATGTCCATAGTCATTTTCATACTCCTTATTCCATAGTTGTTATATGCTGCCATTCCTGTTACAGCCCTAGTTGTAACAAGTAACAAGTTGCAACAAGGAACTTCTGTGAAAGCTTATACCTACATAATGTGTCTTTCTCTCTGTTAGAAGCCAAACTCTGCCTTTTCAGAGATATGGAGAGACATCTTTACTTCCCCTACCATAATTTTCACTTTTAAAAGTGCCCTTCTGCTGAAAGAACCGTGGTATTAGCTTTCATGGACATTGTTGTTCAGCTTGTTCCACAATGTTCAGCTTGACTTGTGTTCTCTTCATTTTTCTCTTTGCTGTGTGCTTGTTGAAAGTCCTTGCTGTAGATCTGTTCTTCTTTTGTTTGTTTGTATGTTTTTATATGTTAATAACGTCATTACTGTTTGGTATATTTGTCCAAGTGTGCACTATAATTGAATCAATAAGATTGCAACTAGTGACTGAGTTGTCCATAGAGATTCTGTGGTTAACTCTTCTTGCATGAACCACTGTTTTAGAGAGGCAGCTCTTATGTGTCACATCCATTTAGCTGGGTTTCCTGAGGAAACAGTTCTTGTGCAATTGTTTTGTCTGCCTCTGACTGTTCCACACACCCAACAATATTGGAGCCTGTTGTCTAATTTTTGCTAAATTGGCATATAAGAAAACAGAAGGATGTTGTTTTCTTAGATGTTTTATGGAAGATAGGCAGCTATCTAGTGAAAATTGCATGTATGCAGACTCTCATGATGGAAGCTGCAATGTGAATTTCGCTATATTAGATGCCAGCAAATCGATGCAGAAACTCAGCCTCAAAACACACTCATAATAAACAAGTTTTCAGTGGTTCTGCTGGTCAGAAAATTAGTCTTTCTAAATCTGAAGGGTTTTGGAAGGATAATTTCTTTTTGGTATATGGGCATTGCATCATATTCTACATAAATGATAAAGTTGACTATTGGCTGCTGTTTACTAGTCCTAGAACAAGTTGTACCCATGGGAGTGTCAGTCAAAGTCAGATCCACATATGCTGGAGTATCTTTTAATGACAGACTCCTGTAGTTTTGCAGATTTTCCGTAATTTTTTCTGTCAATTTTCTTCCATCATATGAAGATCTCTTTCCCTCATTCCTCAGCTCCCTGCCTTCCCTGCCTGCTCTTTCTTTCCATCTCATTCATTTTCTTTCCTTCTCTATCCCACTCTCTCTCAATTTCTCTCTTCCCCATCACTCTTTCTAGCTTCTTTTTTTGAACTACTTTCTTCTGTCCCCAAGTCACGAGCAGAATGGAAATGAAGTAAGAAAATATTTCTTTGAACATCTTTGATTTTACTTTATCTCTTTAAGTGTGTGGAAAACTAGTGGTCAGTAGCAAGAAGGGATTGTTACCACTAACGTGAAACAACAGTCTGTATGAAGCAGTACAGTCCCTCTATACCCCCTGCATAGGGGTGTTGATTTAGATTGATAGTAAAAACTTTATTGTCTTAACTATTTAAAGGAGCTAGAGACCTTTTCAGTTTAACAAGGTAATAAAGGTTGTTTACTGCAATATCTGTCAAGTTCTTGAAACAACTTGTCCTCTTTATAAGAAGGAACACTTCTCTCAAATGAGAAATGGTCTTCAATTATTCTCACAATAATTTGGGAAAAATTACTATTTAAAAGACTCACTGTTCAATTGCTGTCTCTAAAGTTCACTTTATCACTAATACTGAACTTTACACATAATATTTTTGTTGCTCTCTTACATTTATCTAAGAATTAAAATGAATCAGAATTCTTCCATTTTAACATGTGCTGATGTGTAGAAAAGTCTGTGGTGAATATTTGTTCTCTCTTTGTCTGCCATGTGACTGTTCTGGCTAAACTCAGCTATTTATTAGGATCTTTAGACAAATTCAGGATGTGAAGCATAAGATAGTACAGAAGAAAAATGCAAGTACTTACTCCCTCTCCACAGATCACACAGTAGAGACCACATAATTGCCTAGAGATGTTGCACGGAGAAAAGTGCTTTTGTAGCACTGTCATTCAGACACTTGTGATTTCCTGTTTTAAAGGAAATAACGCCCCTCAAACTATACAGAACTTTCCCGTCATATGGATTTTCTCAGCTCAATCAGTAGATAAACACTGAAGATTATCAGTTGCTGGTTTGAGTTTTTATTTAGAAATTAACTTGCATGCATCTATAATCCTGGAAAAGCATTTGCTCCAGGAAAATTTTTGCTTAAACATTTTGCTAGAAATTTAGGTGAGGGAATGTGATGAGAAATTTGACTGGTTCAAAACACTGAAAGTGCTGCAAAACAAACACATTTAGAATTGTTTGGACCTAAAATAGAGGTCTACTGGTCCACTTACCTGTCTGAATTTGATGTTCATCTTTCAGCTTTTCTGCATGTACTTTGTTTTCTTTCAGAACACCACTCACAGGGAGATCTGCTTACTGTTTTATATCTTTTCTTGGCCCAATTTGGTACATAAAAGGAGCTCAGTTTTATGTTAATGCTGTATTTAGACAACATTTCAATAGCTCAAGAAAATAGAAAAGGCTTTTAAGGTAACTGTTAAAAATTACATTTGCAGGCTCTGAAAGTGCTTCTCCAATCCAATCTGCTCTTGGATCCCGATCACAGACACCCTCTCCTGCCACTCTTCATGCAGATCATATTGAGCAGAAGGATCTGCAGCTGGATGAGAAGCTCCACCACTCTGTTTTACAGACGCCAGATGACCTAGGCAATATCTGGAATAGAAAATACAAACCTGTTCTTTCTTTCTTTCTTTCTTTCTTTCTTTCTGATGCAATGTAGTGAAATAGCTAGTATCACATGAGTTGTAAACAATCCTGTACAAGGCTATTTCATCTGCACTTCAAAAAATATTTAATTACAGTGATTACTTTTAAAAGCAAACAAAAACCTTTTGCATTTTAACCTGCATTTCGTTGGACTTTTTAGCAGTGTATTAATAATCCACATATTTATAATTATTCTTTTAGTTGGTTATAATTGTGGCAGCTTAATCTAGCATGTGGTCCTGCTGTGGACTGTTTTATCATTGATGTACAAATAATAAGACATCATTTCAGTAATCTTACAATTTCTCCTTGCAAGTTTGGTTTGTTTCCCTCTCATATTTAAACCAGTTTGTAATCATGTCAACTATCTTAGCTATCGAATTCTAAGATACATTTTCTTTGTAAATACGACGGGAACATTTCTCCCACATTTGGTCTCCTGAAACAAAACAGTGTCTGCTATATATTTCAGACCCTATTTCTTTAAGTAGCCTACTGATGGACAGAAAGATCATTTTGCTTTGTACTTTTAAAATCTACAGCCTAGAAACCAGTAGTGTCTCTACTACAGTGGCCCAGAAGTTCAAAAGAAGAGGCTTTGTGATTAGACTGAATTCAGATTTAATTTTGATTTGGTATGCCTGTGGGAGCTACAAGATTTTCAGAAGATCCCAGTAAATTATCCACCTGAGGGGGTGGAAAGAAGATTCTGAATGCCTGCTCTTCTCAGGCTGGCTCATTATCTAGTTTTTTGTGGCTGTTTAGGTAGTTCAGCATGACCTGAGTAGACTTGAGCCATCATAATCTACTGAAGGTTTCTTTATATGGACAGAATGGATAAATCATCTTCCACCTGAAAAAGAATATTTATTCATATAGCACTGATGTGCAGAAAGAGCTAGGTGGGTGTCAGGACTGTGGTGCTAAGTTACTGAATGTTGCCTCTCCACTCATACAAATTTACTGTTTAAAGGACAATAGCTAGAGACAAGTTTGGTAACACTTTTCTCTTTGACTTGCAGTAACAGCTTTCCTAGTAGATTCTGAGAAAAATAGTCTTGATGTTTTATTAGGAAAAAATGTAAAGTTGAAAGATAATTTTACATGAAAGCAGCCAGGTGGAGTTCTGGAGATTCATTGACTTCAAAGAATGTAAGAAAATACTTACAAAAGGAGTGCCCATACTGGGTCCATCAGATCTGTATTATAGCTCCAGCAGTGACCTTAAATGTTATTTCATGAAAGAAATAAGAAACAGGACAATTCTTCCTTTACAGAGTTTATAATAGACAAAGCTTACCCAGACACAGTGTTGAGGTGGCTAAATGGTTAAAAATAGCTTATTCTGAAAGCCCAGTGATTCAGTTTTAAGAAGAGCACATATTTAATAGTCATATCAGAACCTTTCCTTTTCTGGGGAGGTGTATCTCACTATACCTTTTTTCTTCCATTACAGAAACTAGTGAATTCCCCTCAGAGTGTTGCAGTGTGATGGCTGGGGGAACACTTACAGGATGGCACGCAGATGTTGCTACTGTGATGTGGAGGAGGATGCTAGGAATTCTGGGAGATGTCAACAGCATCATGGATCCAGAGATTCATGCCCAGGTGTTTGATTATCTGTGTGAACTGTGGCAGAATCTGGCCAAGGTAAAAGAACTGAATCTTTCCTCCAACCTGAACTGTTTGGGGAGGATTTTCAAAACGAACAAAACACCGCCTTATATATTTCCCTTAAATAATTCTCTTTCTGTTTTGTTTTTAATAATCACAGATAAGAGACAATCTTGGTATTTCAACAGATAACCTAACTTCACCATCTCCCCCAGTTTTAATTCCACCACTGAGAATTCTAACACCATGGCTGTTCAAGGTAAATTTGAGCACTGAACTGTGAAACAGAAATAAAAGTTAATCTAAGTGTAGAAGAGTGTTTAATGGAATTTTTTTATTTATGAATAATAAATATTGTTCTAAAACTGTAGGCAACAATGCTGACTGATAAATACAAACAAGGAAAGCTACATGCTTATAAGCTTATTTGTAAGACAATGAAACGAAGACAAGATGTTTCTCCAAACAGGGATTTTTTAACTCATTTCTACAATATAATGCACTGTGGACTTCTTCATGTTGATCAAGTAAGTTAATTATGAAATTCAAGATAATATAAATGTTATGACTGAAAATTCTCTTCTCAAAAATACTCAGTGTATTTTCATCTGAGTAATTTAACTTTGTTTTTGAAATTTGTGCTGTGACTGATACTTTTTCTAAAAAAAACTTTGATAAATGATCCTCACGTTCTTGGTTGTATTCAGAAATGCTTTTTTTGTAGTCCGTTTCAAGCAAATATGAGGGCAGGAAAGGTACTCTCTCATGTTTTATCAATTGTATGTTACAGATTGAAGTATGCAAGAAAGAGAAGGAAGCAGATCTCTCTAAAGTCTACTGTTCTTCTTACTTGCTCCCTGATGCAACAGTTTAGCTAGTAAATTGTGCTCACTACATTGGAGGGCTTTGTTTCTGCAGCAAGTATAGGAACCAGCAAATGGAGATGTACTGAGCGTATCTAATCAGTGGGAGTAGACCTTTTTCATGGGTTTTGATATTAAGAAGTCTGAAAATATTTTATGACTTAATTGTTTTTTAAAGGTTTGCAGAAGTGTAAAAAAGTTGGGTTTGTGAACTTTTTTGAGGAATTATTATAGGCATGGGGAGATCAAAGGTTCAGACAACCCAGTTTTCTTTAACTGGGAAGAATAGAACTGGTCCAAAGTTATTCCACAGATGAGTATAGATGGGACAGATCTCCAGTTTCTGTCCTCTAACAGCCATTAATGCTGCTTTTCTTGCTGGATTGAAGATCCCCCTATGACATACTGCCATTTAGTTGGTTATTACTACTAGTGGAGAATTATTCAAAGGAGAAAAGGAGAGGGGTGCCTATCGGTAGACTTGGGATGTTATTTTACAATGAAAGCATTTTATACTTTTTCAAGTACTTTTGAAAAAATTGCATCATGTACAATGATTTTTGAAAGTGCCTCATGAGGTCTACAAGAACATAATATGCTGTGCTAATTAACTACGTACCAGAAATATAACACTTTACTATCTTTCTTTAACTTTTGGTTCCATATGGGTATATGTAAGAGGTTAATACCTTTTTTTAAGTTATAGTCAGGCAATATTTGCTGGAGAGGATTAAGCAGTTGTTAAGGGATAATAACTGGTTATCTTACTATGTCTCCTCTGTACCTGTTCAAATGAATGCTTAATCAGTTACAGAACTCTTAAAAGCTGACTGTAAATTAATATATGAGCTATTGTCCAAACTTAAATGATCTATAAAGTATACCAAGTTTACTTATGTTAATATGAGTGTACTTAGGGAATTTATCTTCTTGTGCTACTCTGACTATAATGAGTTTCTTACTGGCCACAATGAGTTTTCTTTCTCACGTCTTTCCTTTCTATCTTTGATAAATACCTGCCTTTTTTCATTAATTTTTCATCTTGACTTGTGTTGATACTCTTCCTTTTTTCCCTTTTCCTTCTGCGAGGACATTGTCAATACAATCATCAAGCACTGCTCTCCTCAGTTCTTTTCACTTGGTTTGCCTGGTGCTACCATGCTTATTATGGATTTCATTGTAGCAGCAGGAAGAGTGGCTGCTTCTTCTTTCCTCAATGTAAGTATTCAAGAGTTAATTCTCATTTCTGGGTAAGGAAGAATTTGAGAGAATACTGAGCAGTATATTTTTCCTTGACTAGGGTATTAAATCGATCCCAGAATTCAGTGTAGTGGTTATCAAATACAGATAATGTTAGTGATTTATTCTAGAGTACTACACATGCCTCTCCAGAAAATATGTGAAGAATGCAAAAATTGTTGAAGCAGAGAATTTTACTTTAGAGTTACAAAAATTTTGATTGCCATTTTTCTGTGCTTGAAGATGTTTTACAGTAAATGTCCATTTTGACTATGATTTCATTAAAAAACAGACTTATTCCTCCATATCTCTGCTGTGGAATGACTTGTGATCAGGCTTGAGAACTCAAATTTGCTAGTGTTTGCACAATTCGGATTTTTTTTTCACATTTCTGATTTTGCTACTCAGGCAAGTTCAGGTAATAACCACATCAGTATTACTATATAAGGCTATGTGTACCTATGGTTGGCTGTGCATTTTATACTCTCTCAAACCCCCCATAAGTCTCCTCCAACTGACTGAATTTTGACTGTTTCTCCCATCAATCCCTCTCTAACCAGTTATGAAATCCAGCCTCCCTCAAGGTACTATCTAAAGCCTCTGTCAGCTTCTTACCCTGTAGCCTTTCCTGTTCAGCTGTGCCTCATGTCACATTTAGTAGTTTTCCACATCCTGGTCAATTAGCTGAACCTAAGACCTGAGCCCACTTGGCAGCTCAGTCATTTGTCTGTAGTCCCACCAATTCTTCTGCCTCCTTTTGACTGTCTTGGAAAATGAGAGCAGGGGTGTGCATGAGCAGCAATCCAAGGAGCTGTGGTCTCTGTTTACTCAGCTCTGCAGGGGCTCAGAATTTCCAGGAGAAAGGAAGTAGCTGGATACAATTTCAGCCATCATTCTCTTTTAAGGCAGCTAGAAATGTCAGCTTCCTGATTGCAGTAAGAATATATATATATATTCTCCCCACCTTTTTTTTTTTCAGGCACCAAGAGTTGAAGCACAGGTTCTTTTAGGATCTCTAGTCTGTTTTCCCAATTTATATCGTGAGCTACCAGCTCTTCACCCAAATATTCCTGACATTGCCGTGTCTCAGTTTACAGATGTTAAGGTAGGAATTTTAAGAATATTTGACTAGTATTCTGTTACTAAATATATGTTTAATATTGTGCTTGTATATCTTAACACAGAGTTAGGTACTGTGACAGTATACTGAAACTGCTCAGTGCTCAGTTTGTGTGTCTAAGAAAGGCTCTCCTTAAGTTTTCCAAACTGTTTCAATTTAGGGAGAAATGATGACTTGAGAGCTACTTTATACCTTGCTCCCCTTTGGAGAGTGATTTTGAATTCCTTCTTTCTCATTTCTATTGTAGAAAGGCTGTTTACTTTAATTATGTTAAAATCAACCTACAACTTTAGGGACATTTCACTCTAGTTGAGTCAAAATTCTTCTTGACAGCATTCTTAAGGCACTGTAGGCACTTACTCTACAACTAGTTGAAAATACTTTTTAAATCAATGAAATTTTTTTAAATGCTTGTTTAAACCTCAAAATAAAATATTCTTTCTGTCATACCCTTCAGAACTACTCCAGATAGCTTCAGGGAGTCCTTTACTGTTTCTTTTTTTACCCTTGATATTTTATGAAATGTTTTGACAAGAATTGGATAAATGGCTCATCAGCAGAAATTAGGACAGTAACATGTAGGATATTCTTGGTGTGGTGCAGTAATGAGTATCTGGGACAAGCTAGGTATTTGGAGTAGTGGTTAGCAAACAATTCACCTGACCACAGTGTAAAGACTCAGCTAAGCCTGTGTGCACTACAGTAATATTTTGATGCTTTCTGTGATGGAGTAATGTGTAAATCAGTGAGTATTTCCTCTTCATTTTAGGAACTCATAATTAAAACTGTGTTGAGTTCGGCAAGAGAGGAGCCATCTGGTCCTGCACGGTAAGTCATGCAAAAAGAGCTTCTACATTAATAGATTCTTTTCTTTATTAGACTGTTTTCAGGTGAATGTATTAGAGAGCTGAAAGTAAAAGTGTGTTGCATTTTATTAATGGTTTTCTTCACCACTGTCAAAGCTGTGGTCCATGATGTGAATTTGAAATTGTTTGTAATAGATAGTAATATTAAATGGACAAACTGGGCTGGTCTAGTCCAGTATTCTTTCTATGACAGTGGCTGATAGGAAAGTATGTAAATAAGGGGAAGAGAATAAGCTTTCCCAGCCTACCCTGATGTTCAGCTCAGGGATTTTCTGGACCAGAGAGGCATTTTTTACTTTGATTAGGACAAGATTATTTATGAGGATTTTCTCCTCACCAAATGCCAATCAGTATCAAACCAGCACAGGGAGGGATAGCTATTTTTTATTAGATCACGTGATTTAATTTGAAAAACAGAAACAGTCCAGTGTACATGATCCCTTCTTTACAGTATAGACAAGAAGCAGAAAAAACTAAGCTAAGGATTAAACTAGGAATGGTTGCTCTGATGCTTAAACCTAAGCATTTTTATCAAATAAATGACTTCAGAGAGGATAGTTACCACTTTTCTGTTTCTTAATTTGCTTAAATTAAGAAATTTGTTCCTCCATACCCATCTACAGAAGCATTCAGTTGCACAGTCCTGTGTATGGGATTGGAACAAGAATCTCTAATGCCTGCCAAGGAAGAGCACATTTGTGTGCCTTATATATTTGGAAAGAGTGCATTTATATGTCCAGCTAATGTATTGCCACTTCAAAATACTAGAACTATGTACCTGAAAAGCTGCAAACCTGGAAAGATCAGCTTATTGAACCTTTAATCGTTTTGTTGGAAAACCAAGAGCAGTTTTCATCAGCCCACTTACCTCTTTCTTCACTTTAGCTGATAATATTTCTCAGCACAGGAGAAGAAGGGGATATCCTGAGATCACATTAATTTAATTTTTTGTGTTACAAAACTGCTTTCTAAAAGGCGTAACACACTCACCATTTTTCAGTTTTTCTTTCAGTGACAATGTACAATATAGGGCGGTTTTACACTATAATGTACAATTAAGTCTTCTATGAATTTTTGCTGTCTGTAAGCATTTTTGTGATTCTATATAGCCTTAAAATCCTTTTTCTACAGCACAGCCTTCACATCCACTTCTGTTTCTATTCTAGCCTACAGTTTTTCCTTCCCAGATGTAATGCATTGCAGGTCCCATGACAAACTTTCTTCTTGTCGGTTTTGGATTGCTCTCCAATTTTATCCAGGATTTTGAATTCTGAAGTTGTTTCCAAAATATTTGTAGACTGTGTTCCTGAAGAAAATAACTAATGGCTCAGAGATTGCCTAAGCTAGCTCCTTAACATTTCTGAACAAATTTCATCCATCTGCTGATTTGAACACATATATCTAAATACTCTTTACCTTTACACTTCTTTTCTATTCCTGATTTTTAATGAAGAAACAACAAAAGTTGGTGTACTAATCACAGTATGTATACTGTCTCTAGGATTCATTTACCCCTCCTCTATTCATCCTTGTTTATTGTCCATCTAAAACAATGTGAATGTCTATGAGGGAGTAACATTCCCCTCTCATCTCTGTGTCTCAGAAGCTCTAAATACGAGCAACCTCTTGTGTTGGGAAGGAGGAAGCTCCCACACCAATTTTGCTTGGTCTTAAGAAAATATAAGAATTTCCCATACATTGATTTCAGGTAATATTTTTAATCAAAGCACACATAGAAATGCAGGGGTTCTTAATGTTTTTTGGATTTTTCAGTTGCTCAGATGGGTGCTTCCTCTGCACTTCCCTCTGCCTTCACCAGCATGCTTTGGATTTCTTGCTCATTTTTAAATAAGTTACAGTGCTAGAAAGGTTTTGTGCAGTTGTTTTGGAAATACTGAAAACACATTTGTTGTTATATGTCTTTAGCAAAAGATACCAAATCATAAAAATTACACATTCCTGTAGAACTTTTGTCAACAACTTATCCTCCAACGTTGTTTTACAGATGTGTTGCTCTTTGCAGTCTTGGTATTTGGATCTGTGAGGAGCTAGTCCATGAATCACATCATCCACAGATCAAGGAAGCATTGAATGTGATTTGTGTTTCTTTAAAGGTGAGACAATTAAATTTTTACAATGAATATTGCCTTTATGTGTAAAGATACTTTGCATTTTCAAAGTCATAATGACATTTTAGCATCCTTACTTCACAGTCTCATTTGCCATCCTTACGAAAGAGACAAATCAATTTATTAATGAGTGGATCTCTGAAATGTCAAAAGTTCTCTACCCTTCTTTAAGTTTGGAGAGAATGGTGTGCTGGGGGATAAGATAGTGGATCTTTATTTTAGTACATATCACTAGCCACTCTAACCTGCCACAGTATTCTCACAACATTCTCTGTGTTAACTTCTGAGTTTGAGTCGTTGAATTACGCAATATTGCTTCTTAGCCCTGAAATGCAGAGTACTCAGTGAGAAATGCAGAGTACTTATACTGAATGCGTGGAAGCACCAGGAATGTTCAATTTGCTCTGGCAGAGTCCTTTTCTATGCTTATTCCAGGAGCTGCATATTTTTGGCTTTTTTTTCCTTGATGAGTGTTTTTGTTTTCCTACTGTTTACATCTTTTTGCATTTATTCTTATTTTATAGAATAATTAGAATATTAGTAAAAACATCTTGTTTTTAGATAGTTTCCAAATTTACATGTTTGTGAGCAATAGCTTCAACTTTTTAAGTCTTCCAGTTTATCTTCAGAACCTTTCTATGTGCTTTTTGTTTGCATCAAAATACTGTGAATAGTCTAGTCTTTCTGTATTGTAGAGATTAATAAAAATTGGAGTGTACACCTGTTACATATGACTTCTGTCGGATGTTGGGGATTATTATTTTCTTTTAAGCAATGAGAATCTGAAAAATATCTTAGCAGATCAGCTGCTCACATCCTGTGAAGTAGGATTTGAGTCTCTGTATAAGGTAGCTGCAGGGCTTTTAGTATTAGACTCTAAATTGCAATTTCCTGTTTTGCAAAATCACATTCATTCTTTGCAGCTCCACTAATACCCTCTTCCAGGGTCTTCCCCTTGGTTTTTAATAATGCTTAACTTTCGCATTTTATGAAGTTCCTGTGCAAGTTTGGTAGAAGGCAAATGATGTTTTTATCTTGGTTTTATCTTGTTTTTATCTTGCTGCTTCAATTTATCAATTTAATCCTGAAATTCATAATGATTTATGTTCTTTTTTTCTGACGTATTTATTAAACCAATTATTTGTACCTCATTTATATTAAACATAAATTACTTTTTGAACGAGAAAACCAAGATCTTTATATTTCTACTTTGCTTTGCTTTGTGCTGGCAAAACCATCCAGTGCGCATTGTCTTATTTTCCAGTTCTGAGCAATGGTATACATTCACAATTGAGTTTAGTAATGAAATGAAAACTTCATTAATGTGTCATGGGAGAAATAAATTAGCTCTAATTTGTTACCTAAGCAATCTCCTGGCTACCAAGTAGTCAGAGGTTTAAACTCCCAGAATGGATTATTTTCTTATTTTCAGGAGAAATGAATGGGTAGGGAGCTATAGGCCTAGTCCAACTTACTGATAAGTTCAGTTGAACAAATAACCTTGAATAGAAATGTTAGCAGCAATTACATGCTTATTTTTGAAATACCAGCAGCATATTCAGAGCTGCAGTTCAGCAGCTTGCTTTGGGTATAGCTACTGCTGTGTGGCAATACTGCTCTGTCTACATTAACCTCTGCTGGAGCTTGAGCACAAAGGATCCTAACCAGCAATCCAGACCTATGATTTCATTCTGTTTCTCTCAAAAATGCTGCAGATACATGACAAAATTGTGTTGTACAGACTTAGTTGAATGAGTACTAAACAATAGGTTATTTTCAAGTATGGACAAGGTTAAATTCCTGATTTAACATCCAGAAAGAATGGACCCTTTACAAAGATGAACCTTAAAGTAAGATGCCTTTCCAAGAAAAACCCTGAGAAACCCCTGCCTTGGGAAAGGGGCAAAGCGCCAATTCATTGGCATCTATTTTTTTCCCCCGTTAAGTAACTTCTCAAAAATTATGTCCATAATTTACACTACTAAGTAAAAAAGTGGTGAATTCTTATGCTTTATAACATAGGACATTTTCCAGAGACAAAGACTGGCATGTGGAATGTTTATGGCATCATACAAGTGTTTCCATGCCACCTCTGAAGGTTCTTGCAAAAGAAGTCAGAACCAAATTACTGACTTGAAAGGGATGAATTGCTTCATTCCCTGACACGTAGTCAGTAAGGCCACTTGAGTTCAGGAAAATGTCCTTCCAGAAACCCCAGCTCTTGTAACTGTCTGTTCTAGAATGCCTGAGCATTTGTCGTGGTTTAAGCCCAGCTGGAAATTAAGCACCATGCAGCCACTCGCTCAAGCTCTTTTCTTCCCACCCACTGCAGTGGAATGGCAAGGAGAATCAAGGCAAAACTTGTGTGTTGAGATGAGAACAGTTTAATAATCAAAAGCAAAGTTAAACAGCGTAATAATGGTAAATGATAATAAAAAGAGAAAGGGAAAAAACCCCAAGTGATGCACAATACATTTGATCACTGCCTGCTGATTTATATCCTCTTCCCAACCCAGACCTACTCCCTTTCCAGATAACTCCCCCAGTTTATTTACTGGGCATAGTGTCCTATGGTGTGGAATATCCCTTGGCCAGCTCAGGTTGTCCATCCCTAGCATGCTCCCACCCAGTTTATTTGTTCACCTTCTCGCACACACAGCATGAGACAAGGAAAATAAAAAATCCTTGACTTCTGATAAACAGAACTTAGCAAAAAACAAAACATCACCATGTTGTCAACACTGTTCTCATTCCGAATCCAAAACACAGCACTACAACCGCTACTGAGAGGAAATTAACTCTACCCTAGCGACAGCATTCTTTTGAAATGTGATATATTGACCATGCTAGGACAGCTTTCTGAAGCAGTTGAAGGATTTGATCTATTTCAGCCAATCCCCATATTCTTGATCAAAACTTCCTCCCTAAGGCTTTTCCCATGAATAAAAAAAAAACATTAAGTGTGCAAGATTGGATTTTAAATTTATTCATATTCATTACTTCGTACACTTTATCCTCTGTGTGAAATTTGTCTCCACTTACTTTTGTTCCTTTATAAAATAAAAAAAAAAATTCTTTTCAACCAGAGAAAAAAAGAGGTTAACTGATTAACCAGCCTTAAAAATTATGTAATTCATCTTCATTTTAGAGACTCTTTAGAAAAAGAACTTTTAAAAATTTAAGAAAGAAATGCTTTCTGGTTTTAAGTAGTGAATGGCTGATTATTCAGTGACTCTGAAAAGTCTCTGGGTTTTTTCCTCAGGTAATTTTTTCTTGCTTTCAGTGATCTGGATGCTCTGTATTAAGCTACCCCAGTTTGTCCACTCTCTTCTTCTCCAGTGATTTGATGGTTTTCCTGCAAGCTTATTAGGATGTTTTGAGCAATCCGGATTTGATCTCAAGTTCTGTAATCAAATTGTCATGCTTTCAGTTTGTTTCTTTTTTTTTTTTTTTGGTTGCAACTCCAGCTCGAGCATTAGAATCTGTACCCTGCTTACTGTGCTCTTACAGAGTATACTTTCACAGCATGGAGAGATGCTGTCTCATGACGGGTAAAAAAGTAATGATATTCTTGTCATAAAGTCTGTGAAGATTTGCAGATGTGAGATATTTACCGTTTTGAGCTAAAAGCCAACAATAACATGAAACTGCATCCACTGAGAAACAGGGAAAGTCAGAACAAGAATTAACTACCCATTGTGTACTCTGGTTTCCATCTCCCTGGATGACTTGAAAGAGCCATTCATAGTCTTTCTTTTTGCTTACATAGATACCACAAACAAAAAGTGGTAATTAAAGCTTTGTACTCCAGACTTTTCCTTGTGCTTGTACCGTCTCTTTTCAAGACTTGAAATGTAAAAATTGATAGCTCTGCTTTGACAAGAAGCACTGACCCAGAACAGAGTCTTCTTCCAGTGTATTTTCAGACTAAGTTTTTGCCATTCAAAAATTTTATTCTAAAATCTTCATTTGCCCAGGCTTCATTGCCCAGGCATTTCAGCTTTCTTAAAGCTTTGGATTTTTTAAGTTTTGTGAGATGCATCCCTCCCTGAAGGGTTAATAGAACTGGTCTGAGTAAGAAAAAAGCCTGTGAAGCCAAGAAATTACATCTAACTGTTTTTAAAGCACAATTGCCCTTTTCTGAATTCAGAAGTAGAGAGCCATCGTGCAGCACATACCTGTGACAGCTTCCTGCTGAATATAGTGAGATTGAAACAAGTAAACTACTTTCTTAATAATGCAGGAATTCACTTGAAGTATTAGCTTTGTCCCTGTCATTTGCTGCGCACCTTAAAGTTTTAAAGCAAGTGCAGTGAAAGTAGAAAACTCAGTTACATGTCTTGTGCCTTAACAATTTAGGGGAACACATCCCTTTCTTTTAATTTCTACGTTTTCCCGCTTAGGAGTGTAGAACAGGGTGTACATTCCCCCTAAGAATGGGAATTAGTTGTACAAATGTGTTCCTTCTGCTTTGACCAGCACAGTAACTGTGGAAGGCAGGCTCCAGAGCAGCAACCTTCTCCTGCCTTTAAAAGGAAGTGGAGTTAAGTACAGAGGCCAAGGTGAATTCATTTCCATTGAAGCATGTGCTGGGCATAGCAGTCACTGGCAGATAGAACAGTTCATCTCCTGGTTAATGCTACAGGCTGCATTTTGGGCGTGTGGCTCTTCCCCTGCCTTGATTCTCAGCAAAGACCTCTGATTTCAGAGTTGGATTCTTGGGGGGCTTTGCAGTGATTGATTATTTTAATAATCATTAAGGTAACAAGAAATTAGTTCTTCCTGCCTTCATGATATTGTACTAACCAGTCTGAAGTTAGTTAGGAGACAGCTCTCCCACTTCTAGTGTGCAACTCACTGGATGTCTGTCCCAGAACTTTGGTCTTAGGTGCTAACAGTTGTTTATGAATATAAAATAGTTCCTTTAGAGTTTTGTAAAATTTAACTCTGTTCCTCTGGTAAATAGACACTTAAGGAACCATATGTATAAAACTACCAGTGAAATTTGTGACCACCCTACCACCTAATGTACTCTTACATGAACTCATTTTGTCATTGTTACTGTGCTGTGTTCTCTTTTCTAGTTTCCAAATAAAACAGTAGCCCAAGTTGCCTGCAGTATGCTGAACATGCTGATACATTATGTGCAAAGACTTCAACTGTATCAAGCTGATTCACCTTTAAGAATTATTCAAGTAAGTAATCCTTTTTTAAATTTAAATGTTCAGTTATTTTAAATGAAACACTACAACGTGTAGTGTTAAATTAAACACCTTAAATTAAACACCTGAATATTGAGAATTATGTTTTGCAAAACATTGAATTAGTATAAACATAGTCTTACTTAGCACTAGCAGTAGGGAACTGCAGCACACTTAGCTTCCTGACTCCAGTATTGACATGTAATGTGTCTATATCATGTGTCTGTTTTTTCTCAGAGAAAAAGTGTCACAAGAATGTTGTCCGTAAAGTACAAATTTTTTTAATATTAGATATCTTCAAGCATGTTTATTTAAGTTCAGGGATTAAATGATTGCTTAAATATGGATTTACAATTGTATTTTGCATATCCATGACAGAGTTTCAGTATAAAGCAAAAATAATATTTTGAATATGCTTCCCATAACAAGGAGATAGGATATGGCCTCTGTGAGTCTGAACCACAGAGAAAAGACAGAGGGCTCCCATCTTTCTTTTCATGTGAAAGCTTCTTAAGAAATACAGCAAGCATTTCTGTGCTCCTCTGGAGACATGTTTTTGATCAAATAGAGACAGGATGTATACAAATTCTAATAGTTCTAAGCAATAATGTAGCTCAGGTACACAAAACAGCACCACATTTCTTCCTGGATCCTACAAGTGTCCTGAGTCAAGTTCTTTTTGTGCCTGAATATTTGAGGTAGCTGTGTAATTTCATTGTCCTTAATGCACTTACATCAGTCAAACAGAGCATACTCCTTTAATGTATTCTGCAAAACTCAATTAAAAGTGTTTTTATTTTAAAAAATTGTCAAGGAATACTGTAACTTGTCTCAAAATAATTATAATAGAATTTACCCATGAAACTAGTATCATGTTAGATTTATCTGCTTAAACCATTATTTTAAAATTAAATATTTAGGTTCCATTTTAAAAGAAATATGGTGTATTTCCCCAGATTCTGATAGCAACAATTACACATCTGCTGCCTAGTACAGAAGCTTCCTCTTATGAGCAGGACAAGAGGGTAAGTGTTTTTCATTTCTAGTACTTTCTGCCTCCTGAAAGCTGTGTCTCTTCTGAATTAGCTTTGCTGTGGGGCTCATTGTGTCGTTTAAATCTGGGCACTTTGGTGCAATTTGTTGCTGACAGCTCCATCATTCTGGGCTACCATTCCTACAAAGAGCTGGAGTTCCATCTGTTGTTCATTTTAGTCTCCAGAACTCTGTTTCATCTTCTGTCTCTGTTTGCAAGAAGTCAGGGGCTACTGTAGACTACACTCACATGCTAAGCTACCCACTTTTCCACTTGAGGATGCTTTTCATAATTGGCCAAGTTTCCCCATGAATTACTGTCAATCACTGTACATCAAATATCATATAAAAAATACCTTGTTTTGAAAAATGTAGTCCTAATGGGTTTCTTAAAAATTGGTTAAAAATAAAAAGACTCAGTGGCCTTCATCATTAGGTTTATTATACTTTTGAGGGACAAACTTGGAATGCATTATGTGAAATGAGTAAATTAGGTAAATGGATTTTTTAAAAGACTTCTATTTACCTTGAGAAATATTTTAGAGATTCTTGCAGATATTTCTCTGAATTGTCTTCTCTTGCAAAGCTGAGTTTTAAAAATCAAAAAGAATCATTTGGTCAGTAAATTATTGATGATTTGGATTTGTGTCTGTTATTGTGGATTTGTGTCTGTTATTAATCTCATTCTGTCCTAGAGTCTTTCAAAACATCCCAAGAGAGAGTTGATTCTTTTGCTAACTGAGTAACTTACAACACAGAAAGTAGTTGGATTTCATTCAGATGATACTTGGTACTGCATAACATTGATATGTTGTAAAGGACATTATGTGTTATTTATAAAGCACTAAATCCAGGTGAATTAGTTCCATTTTGTGTAATCCTTGATTCACTTTACAGTGAAATTTATGTGCAAAATGGTGCATCAGCCTTAATTTAGACCTGTATTATCTGTTATTTTAAAAACAGCACCCTACAAATCAGTTTTGAAAACTGTGAGTATCCTCTTAAGTATAGTATCTGCTCACAGTCTTACCCTGATGAGGAACTGTTGAATGGATGGCCTTTGTTAAATATCTCAGTAGCTGAAGTTTTTACTGATGCCAAAGGTTTTGGAGATGCAGTGATTAACAAGTGGGTCCTGCCATTACTGCAGAAGGTTGACTTGACTGAATTGAAAAAAGAAGGCAAAACAGAGAAATAAAATAAAGTGATAAATATCAAGTAGCAGGTGCTGGCTTAATTGATTTGTAATGGAAAGTGTTTTTTCCAGTTGGTGGTTTCTTTACTTCTGTGCTTATTGGATTGGATAATGGCCTTACCATTGAAGACTTTGCTGCAGCCTCTTCACACTACAGGAGCAGAAAATGATAAGACTGAAAGATCCGTTCTTAATTGTATATATAAGGTACATGTTTCTTTCCTCACCTGTGAAGAATTTCTATGCATGGAGGTAGTGTCAGTTTTCATGGAAATGAAGACAAAAGTTTTCTGTAAGCTGACCTCCATTCTACTCCTGAAATATGAATTGCTGGCTCAGTTCTTGCATGTTTCCCTGTGACAGCTTGACTTTTGGTATATTTGGAATTGCAGATTTTGTTTTACATTTTGGATGGTTAACCATGCCTGTTTTTTGTATGTCATATGGATTGCAGATGCTTGTATTGTAGAAGACTACCTACACATTTTATGTAAAAGGATGTAACTTTTATATATCAAGCAATTTCATTTAGCAATAAGCAAAGCATAAAGCACAAAGCTACAATCAATTACTGTCTTTAGCAACACAGGAGAAAGGGGTTTTTATCCTTTTTGCAAGGGAAGGGGATTAAAACCTCTAGCAGCTTAGACGTAGCATATGTGATTAAGGAAGACAGGAGATCTAAAAATAAAGGTAGCTTAATATTTTTTTTGTAAGTTTTGTTTCTTTATTGTTAAATTCCGCTTTGGTGGTAATAGTTTTCTTTGCAGTCCAGAGTTTGTTTCTGTAAACATTAAGCATCTAAAATTTTCCAGTGTTTCACCATGCCTATCTTCTAACAAATAGATTTTTAAAATGCAAATAAAAATAAACTTAAATTCTTATAAAACTATAAAGTATAAATTTCACTAGTTAATGTAATGAAATTTTGGTTTTGTTCTAGGTTCTGCATGGATGTGTCTATGGGTCTCAGTGTTTTAGCAATCCAAAATATTTTCCTCTTAGCCTTTCTGATCTGGCATGTATGGATTATGATCCTTTTATGCATTTAGAAAGCTTGAAGGAACCAGAACCACTGCATTCTCCAGACTCAGAGAGGTCTTCTAAACTTCAGCCAGTCACTGAAGGTTTGTCTAATTGCCTAAATAAATTTTCTTTTGGAAAGATTTTGTCTAGATTTTCAGTATTGAAGTGATGGTCTAAAGCACAGGTTTTCAGCTATATTTAGACACTAGGTAAGAACCATTAGTATGGAATGAGCAAATGTGATTTTGAGCAATTACCATTTGATTAACTGAAATAAGTATATTCTGAACAACACCAAAATCGATATGATATGGATTCTTCCGTGCTCTGTGTATCAGCAGAAGTGTTAGGTACTGCAAGATGGATAAATGTTGCTTTTCATTTTACTTTCAGTAAATTAATTTGATTTTTTCTTAATTTTACTCCTTTTTCTGTATTTTGGATTTTTGCTCCTGTTTGGTATTGCAGTGTTGAGTGCTTTCTGAGAATTTTTTTAGCCTATCATAATTTGTTGTTGATCTCTTTTTACACTGCTTAAAATGACAAATTTGTCTAAAAGGAGAGAAATTTTCACTCACCTGGTTAGAACCTTAGGAGACATGGGAATTAACATTTTCTTCACAACTCAAAAATAAAAATAAAGAATCAAGAATCTAAGCTGCAGAGGACTATCATGTATTATGCAGTGTATGTGGTGAATATCAGATGGCTACATAGGGAAGAAAATTGAAAAAGATGAGATTAAGATACGAGCAACTCTGTGTAGTGCTATTCTGCCTCTGTATTAAGTTGTTCCATTTAGGCTTTTTTAAGGGTATTAAGAACCAGATAAATGCAGCAGTTCTTTGTAGCAGCTGTGTGCTAACAGCAGGTGATTTTGTGGTCTGTAGTGACTACGTGCTGTTTTTTATGTAGAGAAAATGGCTAATCATTGTGCCCTTGTCTAAGGCATGCTTCATCATCCTAAAGTACTTTTTTGGCCAAAGAATTCTAAATATAGAGCTGTCCCCTAATAAGCTCAGTATTGGATTGAACAAGTCTGATCTCAGAACTACTGGCAGGAGGAGCTGTAATTATTAAATTTACTGAAGAATGAAGCAAGGTACTATAGTTGGCTTTTTGTCAAATGGCTGTGGCCTTATTAGTAAAAAGTAATCATCTGCAGGGTCAGAATGAAAGAGGCTTTGAAGGATTCATTCTGTCCTAATTACAGTCTCACCTATACATATTATGTAAAGCTAATATTTAAAGCATTTGCCAAAATTTACTTCCACTGCATGTTCTATTACAGTGTAGTGAATTGTAGTAGCTTTTTATGCCTGGCATCTTTTGTATTCCATAATAATCTGTAATTATGGGTTAGAAGCAAATGCTGTGTGGCTTTTTTAATCTGACAAACTGAAAAGACAACCCTGAATAGATTTCTCTTTAAATGAATATGGTTGCACAAAGCCTTAGCATCAATATCTTCATTTTGCATTTCCAACCATGATCTTTTCTTTTATGATTTCTTGTTAAATTTCTTAATAAAAGTAATTTCAGATGTTCCTTTTATCTCTCCAGATAAATTAAGTTTCAGGGCTCTGGAATTGTAAGTTAGACTGTGAAATTTAATTGGCAGACTACAGCATTATAATGCAACCCTGAGTCTGCAACCTTGGCACTTCTAGTCCCCATTGCCAGGCAGAGAATAAAATTGGCAGTGCTTAACCGATTGCACAGCATCTGTTCTCCCTGGCATTGTTGGAGGAGTGAGAGGAGTAAAACTAGTGGATAACAACCAGTCTGGGTCTCTGTCAAGACAGAGGGTCAATTAGTACAGGATAGCAGCAGAACAGCATGCCAGTGGGTCAGCATCTTTTAGTAGAGTGAAAGGGCTATCATAGTATCTTTTTTGAAGGAATGGAAATGAGCAGGGCAGAAGTTGTAGTGAGTTCAGGGAAGTTTTACAAAAACAGAGTAGGAATTGCAAGACTCTTTCTTTACGTCACAAGCAAAGCTGAAAGTGCTGCAATGACAGAATTCTAAAAATGGGGTGCTTTAACGGATGTGATTGCTTTTCCCTGTTATGCCTCCATTGTTCAAGGTCAGATCTGTCACAAGTTTTGTGGATACTTAGCCACAGCATAATGTGGTGTGAGACCAAGAAGATATGGGACTTAGAGTGACATAGCTGTGTAGTGGAGACAGGATCTACTGAGAGATGTGGAGCAAGCCATGCAATGAACAGCAGGACAAAGATTTCTGAAATCCTCTGGGAACAGGCATATGTCAAGAAAGAAGATGATTATTGGCCTCTCTTTTTCAGTAACTTTACAAGTTCTGTCTCTCACAATGAAGCTCTTAACCTGGGATTATCTGTACAATTGTCTTTGTTCTCCTTTGTGTAGCTTCTAAAGTGGTAGACTTTAGTATGAGATATACAAAGAATAACTTTGAATTTAGGTATTAAGTATATTAAACTGTTATATTTGAACCAGAATGAACTTTTAGCAGCTCTCAGTAAGGACATCAGTAGGAGGCTTTTATTGCCTCATCAGAACTTGGAGGCAGCAAGTCTGTGATGCTTTCATACATTTAAAGAATCACTGGGCTGATGAACTGTTCTTCTAGCTAGTATCAGCAACAGCGTACTCTGGCTACAGTATCGGCATACAAATGGTGGTGGTGGTGATTTGGCCCTGGTTGGATGCCATCTGCCCACCAGTGCTGCTCCATTATTCTCCTCCTCATCTTTAGGGGAAAGAGAAAATACAAGGAAAGGCTCATGGGTTGAGATAAAGAGAGGAAGAGATCCCTCACCAATCACCGTCTTGGGAAAACAGATTTTACTTAGGGAAATTAATTGAATTTATTACCAAGCAAATCAGGATAGGATACTGAGAAATAAACCCAAGTCTTCAAAACATCATACCCCTACCCCTCTCTCCTTCCTGGTCTTAACTTCATTGTAAATCTCTACCTCCTTCTTGCCCCCAGTGGTGTAGGGGGATGGGGATTAGGGGACTGCAGTCAGTTCACCACACATTCTCTGCTGCTCCTTCCTCCACAGGGGAAGGACTCCTCATGCTCTTCCCCTGCTCCAGCATGGGGCCCCTCACACAGGAGGCTTCTACAACGCAAGTCCTTCCCACAGACTGCAGTTCTTCATGAATGCTCCACTCTGGGTCCCCTTCGTGTGGCTCAGTCCTGTAGGCCCAGGCTGTTCCAGCATGGGCTTCTCTCTCCACAGCACCAGTTCCTGCCAGGAGCCTGGTACAGTGTGGGCTTTCCACAGGATCACAGCCTCCTTTGGGCAGCCACCTGCTCCAGCATGGAGTCCCCAGGGGCTGCAGGTGGGTCTCTGTTCCACTATGAACTCCCACGGGCTGCAGAGGCACATCCTGTCTCACCATGGTCTGCACCAAAGGCTGCAGGGATCTCTGCTCTGGTGCCTGGAGCACCTCNGGCTTCTCTCTCCACAGCACCAGTTCCTGCCAGGAGCCTGGTACAGTGTGGGCTTTCCACAGGATCACAGCCTCCTTTGGGCAGCCACCTGCTCCAGCATGGAGTCCCCAGGGGCTGCAGGTGGGTCTCTGTTCCACTATGAACTCCCACGGGCTGCAGAGGCACATCCTGTCTCACCATGGTCTGCACCAAAGGCTGCAGGGATCTCTGCTCTGGTGCCTGGAGCACCTCCTGCCCTTCCTTCTCCACTGACCTTGGTGTCTGCAGGGCTGTTGCTTTCACATATTCTCACTCTGCTCTTCTCTGGCTGCAATTTCCTTTTGCCCAATAATTTTTTTTCTTTCTTAACTGCGTTTTTCCAGAGGCATTACTTCCATTGCTGATCAGCTGGGCCTTGGTGAGCAGCAGGTCAAGCTTGGAGCTGGCTGACATTGTCTTCATCAGACACAGGAGAAGCCTCTAGCAGCTCTTCAGAGAAGCCACCCCTGTAGCCCCCAGCTACCAAAACCTTGCCACACAAACCCACTGTTCTAATTAACTGCACCGACTAGCCAGCTTAGATGTTCACAAGCCAGCCTGGACTGCATAGTGCCACAATCTGCTAACTTATTTCTGAACTTTTCCATTTCATTTCAGGACCATAAACATACATGACAGATAATTTTTTTGCAATTACAGACAAAAACATTTTGAAAGCTGTTCTTCATAGATCACAAAGTCCTCTGTTAGTAGTTCTGGTAATTGAGATTGGAAGGTTCTAGTAACATGTGGATACAGTGGTCTATCAGTTATTGATTTGATTGATTTTTCCCCCATTATTCATAATTTTACAAACATATTTTAAACTCTTTGGCATAGATTGGTCTTTTTTTTTCTAATATTTTTTAATTTCTAATGAAAAAGTCTTCCCTGCCTGATGTTTAGTCTTAGTTTTTGTTTAAAAAGTAGAAATATAAAGTACTTTTCATATAAGGCTTTACTATTTGCCATTTTACTGAAAGGACACAAAATGCACACTTTTTAAAAAATGCTTTATACATCGTGCATCCAGATTAACACAGTTTATGTTTTGTGGGGAATATTCTAGAGATGGGTTCTCTGTTACTGCATGTCTATATAGTTGAAGTTTAAAATTAGAAAAGATTGAGACTTGCTTAAACTAAGGTAAAATACAGGAAACTGAGCTAAGGGGAGCACTCTTAGGCTTCCTCTAAACATAATGAAGGAAGAAGTGTTTTTAGAGAGTGATTCATCCCATTGCTCCAATTTGAGATTAATCAGTCTGTACAGGTCATCATTCTTTAGACAGATAAAAGGATGAGAGGAGTTAAGTTCTACCCTCAGTCATTACTTTTTACTTCTGCTACATAGAAGAAGTTTAAAACTGTTCAGCCAAAGTTGAATTTAAAAGTTAAAAGCACATCTTAAGGAAACTCAGGAATCTTTCATTCAAGCCACAGATACAAATTAGTAGTGATGGACCTTCAGCCTTTCCATAAGAGAGGTAATTTCAGGACTGAGAAAAATAAATAATATAACATGCTTCTAGTAAATTACCAAATGATCATGTACACATTTAAATTACATTGCCCAAGCCAGAGGCAGTACCATTGTAAAGAAAGCAATAATGTGTTCTCTCAGGAAGACAGGTCAACAAAGCAGTGAGCTGGACTCCCTAATATGTAAAGATATGACTTAGTATTTAGAAGTTGTGGTAAAGCTGTGATGGCTTGCATTATTGCATATTTTCATTTGCCCTCCAGAAAGAAAGAGCATAGTTTAGATACTCATTTAAGGTTTTAATATATTGAATGTCCAGTTATTCCTGATTGAGGAGATGTGCTTCTAGGAATAAATAAGGTTGTAAAATTAATTTAAAATTTTCATAATTTCAAAATGCATTACTAGGTTTGAGATTTTTCTTTTTTTATTCCTGGGGAAACCATCATCAAAATCTGATTTTCTGTGTGGCAAAAATGTTTGAAGATTGCTTTATTTTATTTCAACATAACAGGTTGCATCTTACAGTCTATTTTTCAGTATACTTCTCTTGATATTTCTAATCTAAGTTTTCTGTGTCATTTTTAGATCAACAGCACTGTATTCTGAGAGAAGACTCAGATGTAGTGTTTGCACTTTATAAAAGAAACAATGACAGATTTATTATTTTAATTCAAGTGCAAAGTTTTCAGGGCAAGGCTGTATTAGGACTGAGAATGGATCTTCCAAATTTAAATTAATTCTTCCCCTCTTTGTATCACTGTGTCACCTTTCTTTTCCATATGTCCCTTAGGCTCCTAAGGGAGTAAAATCACATGTGCAGGCACAAAACAACCATGGTCAGGTTTGAGATCTTTAGGGTTTGCCACACAACAGTAATAGTAATTAAATATGCTTGAAGGTCCTTATTTCTTTGGGTTTCTCAGGAGAACTTAACAGGGAGAATTTAACCTTTATAGAATGGGACTTCAGGTATCTGCAAAGCCTGTGTGTGTCTGCTCCTGGGAACCT
The DNA here is from genome assembly GCA_013400175.1 of Phainopepla nitens. NCBI lineage: Eukaryota > Metazoa > Chordata > Aves > Passeriformes > Bombycillidae > Phainopepla > Phainopepla nitens. Next base: position 161,969 of record VXBQ01014053.1, read on the forward strand.
GAGAAAAGTATTACCTTATTTATCTGTGCAGTGGCAAGTGCTAAATACTTGGTATAAATATCCTGACAGAGATGGGCCACCCTCTGCATTGTCCAGGTGCTAGTCAATAATGTGCTGATAAATGATTCTTCAAGCATCCAGCCTATTTTCTTTGTTTTGTATAAAATCTGCTTCCAGTTCCTTCTTATATTTCAGCAGATGGCACTATAACTTAATTTCCTTGTATGCTGCCAATATCTGGACACTTAATTCAGCGCCACTGAATGTTTTTGTATTTGTAAATTTTAAACCTCAAAAAGGCTATAGACAATAAAAATATAATCTCTAATTTGCTTATATTAATTTTCAAAGCATTAATTTATTAAAATACTTGAATAGATACAAGCTTTGGAATTGTGTAAATGTTATGTTGATTTTTGCCAGCTATTAACTGGATGACTTGTTTTGTTATTTGCAGTTCAGATGTAGTGCTTCCTAAAGGAAGAGACTAGTCAGAATCCTAAACATCTCTTACATGCTGTACCAAAGCCTTTTGGGAAAAAAAAGAAAAAGGCAAACACGTACTACCTGTTGATTTTTGCAGTTGCTGAATGCTTCCATCTTCAGAAACTGAAGATCTATAATGGCCGTCAGTATGCATCACAAATTTGCCTTTATTTTTCCAGTTAAACCAATTAAGACATCTGAAACTGCAAAAAGAAATTTGTTTATGAAACATTAGATTTTGCAGCTTATGAATACCCAACATAAAGGGAGATTAATTCATTATACCTTACTTCTATGCCCAAGAGGTTACATATTCTCAGTAAATACTGAATGAAAAAGTAACGTCGTTCAGATCATTCTGGTTTGATGGATTTTGGTGAGAAAGAAGATAGGAAGTGTTTGCAGCAGTTTTCAATATTTAATGTGATTTAAAATACATGATGTAGTCCTGAGGAGTACAGTTTTTTAATCTTCAGTTTGTAGATACCAAATTCAGGGCATCCATGCCCAGTTACAAGAGAGAGGACGCAGAAAACAAGTACTTTGCCATTTTTATCTTGTTCCATCTTCCACCAGTCTTATTCTGCAGTGTCATATTTTTGTGTATGGGTTCTTCAGTGGGTCTCCTGCACCAGCTGATGGTTCTCTGCCTGAGAGAGTCACTTTGTCCTGCTCATGTACTTCATGTAGAGTGGACTTGATAAAAATAATTCAACAACAATATAGTACTTTGTTAGTAAGGTGTGATATAAATGTTAAAAATACCTTTTGTGAATTTAGATGACGTAACATGCAAGTGGAAGGTAGGCAGCAAAAGAGGTAGCAAAAACCATATTGAAATACCAGTGCATCTTACAGGATGAATTTCACATAAGATGAGCACAATTAACTTTTCTTACTCCCTCCCAAGGTTTTCTAACATGAAACTTTTTAAAATGCAGTTGTGGCATGAGATTTCATTTTTGAAAATTTTGATAATGTTAGATCACGTTCAATATAGACAGCCTGATCTTTGATTTTGTACTTTGAAATTATCCAGTGCTGTTCTCAAGCTAACCTACAGCCATATGCTCCCCAGGGAAATTAAGATGGATTAGACCTTTTGTGCATCTATCTTCCTTTGTATTTCTCAGTGTAATGATGTGTATAAATATAAGAATAAAAATACACTGCTGTTGGAATGGACATCTTGCAATAGGGTTATGATCTCTACTTCAAAAGCAATTCAAGATTTATTTTCACTACATTAAAAAATGTGTATTTTAGAAGAACAGTGCTGATAACAAAGCTGTGGCAAAGCAAGTATAATCTGTAGACATAGACATGGCTGTAAAATAATGAAGATGTTTCTTTAACTGTTTTAGGATTTTTCATGCTGTTTATATGCAAGACCAGTGGTCATCAATATGCATATTTTTCCATTACTGAGTTGTGTGTATCCTCAGCTTGTGGTGCTCATTCTCTCAGGAAGAGACCAACAGAAACACATAAATCTCAGTGTTGTTTTCTGAACTCTTCTTTTAAAACCTATGCTCCTTCTCTTGTAGTGAAAACTCACATGCAACAAGGATTAATTTCTGTTGCTGCTCGTACTGTGATAACACACCTAGTCAATCACTTGGGCCACTATCCTATGAGCGGAGGTCCTGCTATGCTGACCAGTCAAGTGTGTGAAAATAATGACAATCCATACAGTGAAAGTCCTGAGCTTTCTCCTGAACTTTTTGAGAACCCAAATCTTCAATTCTTTGTATTAAACAATACTTCCCTGGTGTCTTGCATACAAATCCAAGCAGAAGATGACATGCCTGGGGGAGGACTGTCTGCTGGACTTGCATCAGCTAATTCAAATGTTAGAATTATAGTGCGTGATCTGTCTGGCAAGTACTCGTGGGATTCGGCCATTTTGTATGGACCATCATCTTTATGTGGATCTTCACAACAAACATCTTTTGCACTTTCATTATCTCAGCAAGATAAACCAGAAGATGCTCTTTCATCTTTTGAGCATGTGGAGGATGTATCTGCAAGAGATGGAATCACACTCCAAGTTAAAAGGAAATTTAGAGACACTGTACCAACATGGGATACAATTAGGGATGAAGAAGATGCTCTTGATGAGCTTCTGCAGTATTTAGGTGTTACAAGCCCTGAATGCTTACAGAGAACTGGTGTTTCACTCAACATCCCTGCTCCTCAACCAGTCTGCATCTCAGAAAAGCAGGAGAACGATGTCATCAATGCAATTCTGAAACAGCACACAGAAGAGAGAGAGTTTGTTGAAAAGCATTTCAATGATGTAAATATGAGGGCTATGGAGCAGGACGAGCCAACCTCACAAAAACCACAGTCAGCATTTTACTACTGTAGATTACTTCTCAGTATACTGGGAATGAATTCATGGGATAAAAGGTAAAACTACTCATATTTTAAGAACTTTTTTTAAGGAACCGTGTTGTTCTTACCTTGATCATAGAGTTTGTTAAGCCAAAAATATTCCAGGCCAGCTAACAAAAGAGAGAAGATGTGCAGCTGAGGGCTGAATGGCAGCTTTCTTCTGCTTTTCAGCCTGTCATTTAGAGAGACAGAAAGGAGGAATCTGTTGCATTTATTGTGATTCATATTCTTTCCCTAGAAAGTGTTCGAAGACAAATTGAAGGAGTGATGTATTTTCTTTGCATCCCATGTATGTTGCTGCAAAAATCATTGCCTTTCAATGTCAAAATAATACTCAGAAAGTGTCATATTCTCAGCTATTGTGTTGCTGGACAGTGTCCTGCTGCTTTGTCTGCTAAAAGCATGCTTGCATGCAGCCACAAAGCCTTGCATGTGTATTAGCTAATGAGAAAGATGTGTCCCCTACTATTTATTTCAGCACTGGCTGTGCTTGAGTACTATTTGAATATTGTTTAGGACAACAGGAGAGAAGCCATGTTCAGTTACAGAAGTAATGTCTCTTTACATTGTTATTTTTGTGTGGGTGTAGTTAAGCGCATGTCTGCATATACATGCGGGTATGTACAAATATGAGCATCCTAGAATTTATGGGTCTTTCTGAAATCTTCTTCTGCCATTGCTTTCAAATTCCATGTTAGAATCATTGATACATTTTCATACTGTAAAGGGAGATGGATATTCACTAAAGCAAAAATAATCTGTGTTACTGAGGTATCACTGGAATCAGACAAAATATTGGTGTTACAACCCTTCTTATTTGGGTCTTTAATTCCTCAAGGCAGTCTAGTTTTGAAAGGACTTAATTCTTAATTCCACAGTGTTTTGTGGGAAACATCTTAAGCACAGTTGAAAAGACATGAAAAGTGCCTTTCTTTCTCTAACATACTGGTTTCTTTTTTTGTTTAAATTGTTACAGCTGGCTGGGTGATTACTGAGCTAAGTTCTGCTCTGCAGTTCAGGGTAGCATAAGTTCTGTGTTAAATGCACCAGCTCCCTACAACAGTAGACTGATGGGAGTGTCTTTTGTCACTAAACATATATATTTTATGGTTCTTCTGTAGAGAAGAAATGGATCCCAGTCAGATCCAGTGGGTTGACAGAAGAAAGTGGAAAGAAATGAACATTATACTCAGGGCTGTAATGAATATAGGAGATTTGCTGGAGTAAGAAAAATTGCTTGTATATTTTTTTAAATATGTCTTAATTCTTTATATATTAAGAAAAGACTGTTGAAAAGGCAGAAGCATTTGTTGACTGTTCCTAAGGAGACCTGGATATGTTGTTGTACCATTCTTGTACTGTTATATATCCATCAATGAAGAGGTAATAAAAGAGTTACAAATTTCTCTATTTAGAAGGAGCTTTCATCTCCTGAAGAAAAATGAGAAGTTACTTCGAGAACTCAGAAATTTGGACTCAAGACAATGGTAAATTATTTTAATGACTGCCTACTTAGTTGTTTTAAGTGTGCTTTTACTCAAATGACTCTAATTGCGTAGATGTGCGAGTTGAGTTTCTTAATAGTTTTTTAAGAGTTTTTAAATAATTAATGTATTTTGCATCATATTGTAGTTTTTTCTGTTATATTGAAGTTGCATTGGTTTTATTTGTAGGGTCAAATTTTGCATGTAGAATACCATGAGATAAACAAATTTCAAAATAACTTATAATTATGAGCGTTTGTATATGGATAACATTTAATTCTTTCAAAACTTTGATATATCAAAGTGTCCACATTTTAAGCTTTGGTTGATTGTTTAGCTGTTTCAAATTGTCCCAGTATTTGAAGACACAAACCTCTAGTTGGGATTGCAGTGCAGAATTAAAAACTGACTTTTTTCTATAGAAGTTGAAACAAAACCCAGTGGAAGTTGTAGATGTGTGAGAAACCATCGCCCCTTGTTCCAATGTCTAACAACAACTTGTCAACAGAAGACATTTAAATGATGCTGATTTTTAAAACATAAGTAAAGATTCTTCATTCAATTGCACAGCTGCATTTTCACAGTGTTCAGAAGACACTGTTGTTAATGGGCAGTGCAGTGTGGATAATGCCCACATTACAGGTTTTGCCTCTGTCAAAAGCCCACCTGTTCCATTAGTAATTGGTACAGCCAGCACCATCCTGCCTCTTAGAAATGATGCAAGAGGTAAATGCTGCTCATGTATAGCAAAACTTTAGGATCTAGAGAAGATTACACTAGAAGGGACAGAATGAGAATAAGAAAATACAGAGGATATCCAAAAAGAAGCCATATAATCATACTGTAATTCCACTATGCATTTTTTATGCTTTAAAAGCCGTACTCTGTGTGTATTGTTTGCATGTTTTGGTTAAGGTATTGGTATTTGTATTGGTTAAGGCCCTGTCGTGCAATGACCGTTCTGTTTTACAGCCGAGAGACACACAAGATTGCCGTGTTTTATGTTGCTGAGGGACAGGAAGATAAACACTCCATTCTTACCAATACTGGGGGAAGTCAAGCCTATGAGGATTTCGTAGCTGGTCTTGGCTGGGAGGTATTTATTGAATGTTTTTATCCTACGTTTTTTTACAAAGACAATTACCGATACCGTCATATATTACAAGTCTTTGGCTCTTCAGCGTTACTCACAAGTACTGAAATACATCAGTTTAAAAATGGGATTTAGAGAAGAATTCCTGATTTAATTGAGATTTAGAGAAGAATTCCTGTTTTAATTGCATTAGCAATCCTAGCCATTTAAATTCAAGCTCTCAATCAACTGAAGAAAGTTTGTGCAGGCAAAGATAATTCTTTAATATGCAGTCCTGTACTTGACTTTCATGGACTGATTAGGAGGCATCTTGATTTCCCTGTAAGCTTGTAAAGTGTTAAGTCCATTGAAGTTTGAGTTCTGCTCAAATTCAGGACTTCAAAAAGTACAGACAAGCAGCTTCTCACATACTCTCTTCTTCCTGCCTTCCACTGCAGGCATGTATCAGTTCATACACTCCAGTCTACTTCCAGCAGTCAGAAATACTGTGATCTACCCTATCATCTGTGTGGGCCTGCAGCTCTTCAGTCACTTGTTCAATACTGCCACAGGGATTTCCTTTTTTCCATCTTTCTTTCAGATGCACAGGATTAATAACCACTGTAAAGTTCAATTTGGCACTGTTGCACAGAATACAAGAATGGCTTTTGGTCCTGGTTGGCTGTATAAGAAATTGCAGGTTTTTTGCTCGTCTTGCAACTTGTGCTCATCAAGAGTGTCCACATGAGTGTCTGTCTTATTTGTTATTTGTGTTTCTTTACTCCTTAGATTTAAAAGCGCACTATCAGATTAATTGTGTGGATAATGACTCTGACTTTCCCACAGGAGCAGAGGAAAACAGCTACAAGTCTGCTGACTTTCATGAACATACATGTTTATTTCCCACATTCAGGAGAAAAAAAAAACAACACTAGTACCATAAAATATCCTTCTTTAGTGGTTTAATTCTCTTAAGCAGTATTAGCTAGTTTAAAGAGTTGCTAATTTGGATTAATATTCCGTAATGAGGCAATTGATATTTTAAATTTTAACATTAAATTCTGCATCCTTTATTATCAGGAAAACAAATATATGCCATGTGGGAAGAGATTAAATCTATTCACATTTGAAAAACAAGTTTTTGTAGTCACTGTTTTAAAGGTGAAACAGCACATTAAACATGCTTACTTATTTCAGTGTCAGACTATTTCCCGTTGATCTAAGACTTAAAAACTTAATTACAAATTATCAGTTAGTTTCCTGTGAATTTTTTTTAAATATTCATAGAATGAAAATTTCTCAAAAAAAAAATATGGAAGGTAATAAATTCCCTAGCTGTTACACATAGTTTTTCCAGAACTCAGGTCAAGGTTGGTGTAGTATCAGAGAATTTTAAAAAATTCAGAAAGTACATGGAAGTGGTTACACTCAAATGATCAGGGAATAATGCAGTAAATATTATTTACACAATCTTTCCTTTCTTCTAACCTCATCTTTCCAGTAGCTTCTGTGGTGACCCTGGAATATAGAATGCTAGTACACTGCAGTTGATTTCCAGTCTAGTCAGCAAGTCTGAGCTCTTTTAGTGACAAAGTGTAACTATACTGTTGGGAAAAGGATCTTCACTTTTAAAGTTCAGTTGAAAGTGCATTTTAAAATATAAAGAGTGTATTTATTACCTGATAATGTTTTTCTTGTAACGTTTCCTGGTCTTTATTTCTAGGTAAATCTCACAAACCATTGTGGCTTTATGGGAGGACTGCAAAAAAACAAAAGCACTGGATTAACCACTCCATATTTTGCTACCTCAACAGTGGAAGTAATGTTCCATGTGTCAACAAGAATGCCTTCTGATTCAGATGACTCTTTAACAAAAAAGGTAGGTGTCTCTGAATAAACAGTGTTCTTTTGGTAATAAACATAGAGAAATTAGAGTAAAAGAAAATCCAGTAACTTTAAAAAAAAAAAATCCAACACAAGAACAAAACACCATAAAATACCGTAACATCTTTATCTGCCAAGTTGGTATATTCTCTGCCAATTTCTAATTTTACCACACTGGTGATTTTTACCATCATTGCAGTTGTTGGCAAGAACATATGTAAAGTGGGGAAAAGTGCAGGGAAGTAATGGTTGGTGTAGAAGGAAAAATATTAAATCTGAATGATATCTTAGTACTTTTGAAATCTCAGATGCCAGTTAAGAATTATGTGGTGAGTACTTTGTGAGATGACTTTATATTTACCTAAGGGTCATGTGCAGGTTTTTAACATAATTTTCCCTTACCAAAAAAAAAAAAAAAATGTTAAAAATATGAAGACAATGTTTATTGTATAAGGTGTTTTGTCCTCAAGGAGGCACAGATTCTCAACAGTGATATGATCACTTATAGCTGCATTAAGAAAAAAAAATGGTTTTCTGTACTGGTATTTTTTTCTTTAGAATTTAATAAATTCCACATTAGTGATAATAAGTTACAGTCTCGAACATGTGTCCTATTATAAATGAACAATTAGCTTTCCTCACTGTCCCCCCATCCTGCATACATACATCTTCAGATGTGCTAATCCATTCACTAGACACGTTAATGAGCACTGGTTGAAGTGTAATATTGGAGGAACTGAAGCTGGTTGACCTCAGCATGGACTTTAATACTTGTAATTAAATTAGATGGTAGACAGTTAGTAAAGAGAGAAATAGCCATGCCTCTGGCAAGCTTCAATTATTAATGACTTCTTTTTTTTTGTGTTCAACTTGAAGAAAAAATATTATTGTTCTTATTATAGACTGACTATGAATTCTAACTTCTCACTGTTCCATCTGAAGCTGGTTTGGTTGATGTGGGGTTTTTTAATTAAAAATGCTTTTGCTTGTCTGCTATGATGTTGCCTCCTTTCTGTTCTTTATTTCCTGAAGTAAAGTCAGGGTAATACTAAGGTTGTTAAATGATTCATAGAAGAGGTTAATAGCAAAAATAACTCATTTTAAAATTAGATTGTTGCTAATGTTTTAGTACAGAATGATGTGGGGTGCATCTTTTTAAGCTGACTGGCTTCTTTATTTTTTGAACAAAAACTTGGTTTTATAAAACACAGCTTGTAATTAACCTTACAATGTTTGTTTATAATCTGTTTGAATTAGATATTACAAAGTCTTGGAAAGGGAGATGACGGGAACAGTGAAAAATAATTAATAGTGAATACTTTGAAAATGCTGTGGACTTCAGCAGAACACAGAGGCAAGATCTCATGTCTGTTTCCAGGAGCATGTCATGAATGAGTGTTTTAGGTAGCTCCAAGAATGACCAGCAAAGGCATTGGCAAAAGCAGGTTTAGTATTCAAATAAAAGTGTGACACCCTTCATTGGCAAGGTTCGGTCTGCTGCCTAGTGGATGCTTAAAGCACACAGAGAAAAGTCAGATTAAAATGTAAAATCAGTCAATCAGTCTAAAACTAGAATCAACCAGGTGTGGTCTGTGTGGAGGCTGGGGATGAAAAAAGGGTGAGGATGGGAAAGAGTAAGGATAAAAAGCAATGAGGAGGATCCTCCCAATGAGTCACAAGGTTCAGAGGGGACCCCCTTGCCAGACTTAGCCCCAGACTTGAATGACAGTTGGGGCTTAAAGCTTTTACCAGCATGTAAACTTAACAGCACTTAACATGGATAGCTTAATTTAAACAATTTAACAAAAAGTTCTATAGAATTTACTGTAGCACAACAGTAACTCAGTTATAGGCCTAACTCACTTACAAATCTAAAGCACTTAATTTGAGAGCGGCGTTCCCAGTACAGTTGCTATAGCACATTTACACTTGCATGCACGCGGATCTAAAGGAGCGTGTACGAGGTAAATAGCTGTAAAAAACTCTCCTGGAGTTCACTGAACTACTCATGTCCAGTGCCTTTGCATCTTCTCAACAAGTGAAGGGGTTCATCCTTGAGCAGCAGGAGTATCAGCCCGGGCTCCATTGGTGGCATTTGACAGCGATCCTCTGAGTACAGCAAACTTGAGGGTTTGCTGCCTCTGAGAGGTGTTCTGCTCAGAGGGAGATTGCTGGCTGCAGCTGTCTGGTGGCCCAGGAGAGCTCAAAGGGTCTCATCTCCAGCTGCTGTTTATAGGGCTGCAAGAGGGTTGAATTTAGTCATAGTAATTTTCCATTCTGTCTACAATTTGGGTTGGTAACTTTCATTGAAAGTTTGATTACAACTTTGATTACCAGTTCCACTTGGGCTGTTATTCTTGCAAGAAAAACAAGTTTCCAAGGTTGTTCATTAAAAAACAGGAACTCATTAGATAGCACAAGTTTCTGGGACCAGACAGTGTTTCTGATACACTCAAGAGGAGCTTAGCCTAGGTGCTGTTTGTCAAGGCCCAGGCATTTCTAAGATTATAGTGCAGTCCAAGTGGATAGGGAGGGATACACCACCACAGAATACCCTGCATGTATGTACATTACAGATATTCTTGCCAGGCAAGGTTCAGTGCTGGTCCAGGCTTCCTGTGACTCAGCTTGTAAAAATTGTGTCAGCTGGGCTTCTTTACAATTCCACCTTGCCCCAGGCCTGTTTCTCTCCTGCTTTACCAGCAATCTCACTCATCAGTAATTTGGAATATTTGAGGTCTGTATGGATATGTAGAGTGTATCAATAGATTGAGATTGTATTTGTGGCTCAGCTACTGCTTGACTATCTAATCAAGCTGCTTTATATCTCTGTGGCTTTCTTTTCTGTTCTTCCTCAGTGTGTTATTTTGTTCTTTTGAAGCACATTTTCCCAAGGACAGAGGCTTGTGAGCCTCTCTCTGTCTCCCCTCCCTTCCCTAACAGTTTTTGGCCCATTCCAGTCAAATCTAATGGACACATGTTTAAAAGCTGTTCGTTTCGTGTATGTTTAATGATGATAGGCTAAGTAAAGGAGATAGAGTAGGTGAGACTTTTAGTGCTCCTACTCAGTAAGTAAAGACTTTGTGGGAAGAAACATTAGATATCAATGTTAAGAAATTCATCCTAACCTTGAGAGAAACATCAGCTGAAGTTTACATCTTGGGATAAACCAGAAAATGCTACCAGGAAACTTGAGTAGGAAAACAGTCTTAATTCATTTACTATTTCTGCATCTACTCATGCTGCTTGGACTGAACATATCAGCAAAAGGATTGTACTTTATGAAATCAGTTCACACACACAATCAAAATTATCTGAGAGCCTTGTGAGTGCTAACAGTTCTAATTGTTCTGAGTGCATGTACTGTTCATGACCTTCAGAGAATCTTGAGATTTGAACTTCTCTACAGGTCTTTTTTGTCTGTTTTATTCAATGGGAGAAAAACAAGCAAACTTGCAGTAGTTGGCTTCAAATGGCTGCTGTTTTTTATATTGTAAATGTGCCTAGAGGTACATGATAGGTTCATCTTATAAATGGAAATTAAATTAAATTAAAACAAAACTTCTTCCTGCCAGTTGAGCCACTGTAAAATCAAGATTCTGCTGTTTCAAGGGCTAAGCCATTTTAAAACCGATTTTCCATCAGTCTCAGAGAGTAGTAAATTAAACTTTTAAGTGTCTTGATACCTCTGAAGCATTTGTTTCTGAAGATATGAACAAGAGCAAAAAAAGACATGAATTCAAGAACTGATGAGAAACTTCTGATTGTATGAAGGAACTTAAGATTGAAATACATACATAAAATAACTATTTAATTTGCAAATAGAAAATTAAAGGTTTAATGCTGATAATGCAATCCATTCTATTTTTCTTACAATTAAAGCTTAGAGTAAAAAATATTTACACTAATCTTGCAATGACAGGCTTGCAGAGAATATGAGGACTAAATAATATGAAGACTCAGTTCACAGAATGAGAAAGGATGTAGAGACACATAAAGGAGCTATCACCTGTCTAGTTCCTCCTTCCTTAGGAGGAACTTCCTAAAGGAGTGAAGGCATTGTAAGTGAGAATTTTATACCCATAGTATGTAAATAAAAGGTAGTAATGTTGTTAGTGATTAGAAGACTAATTCATCTTGAGCTTTTGGTGTACTACACAATTCTGTTGTGTATAACATGATCCTAACCACATAAAATCGTTACAGTTCCCAGTACTTACTTTTTTATTGTGTTGCTAACAGGTATTGGGAACTTGGAGACTTATAGATGTGAATTATTAGTACAGTATTTTTTTGAGTTACAGTTAGTACACATATTGCTAAAAAACCAAACCAAAACAACAAAAACCCCAAACACACCATAGTTATTGAGACAAAGTTTTGTGAAAGATTCATCTGGAAGGTACATGCACTGTATACAGTAGTGCTGTTAACATTAAATGGACAAAAGTAGCTGCATAAAGCCATTACTTCATATGTCTCTGCTTCTTTTGTTCTTTTTGTAAAGAACGCTTCCATTTTTGAAGAAGAAAAAAGTTGAGGCTAGCTGTTCTATTAGAAAAAAATATAGTAGCTTTTTTTCTGCCTCCTTTAGGTAAGTGGGTATTAGAAATTTCAGTAATTTTGGCAAGAGTTCAAGGGTTAATGTAACAGATAAATAAAAGGAATTTTCTGTAAATTGGGCCCTGCATTATTTCACTTGTCTTGCCTTTCCAAACCTAACTCATTTAATTTTAAAAAGTAAATACTTAAATTCTTCCTGACAGTGTGCTTTGCTTTTACTATCGTTTATTACTTCAATTATACTTGGTATCACTTAGAACAATCTGCCATTTGGAAATTTCAGTATAGCCTGCAGCTTAGTTTAAAGTCTGGCTGCTATTGTAACATGTACAGCATATGACACTAATGTATCAAAATTAGATTTGATCATCCCTCCTGGTTATATTTATTTCACGTTTCTTTTGTATTCAGTTAACATAAATGTATTAGGAGAGCTGACACATGATGATGGTTATAGAGTAAGAATATTTTAAAGTATTTTGAGTTAAATTTGAAATTTCAGGTAACCTAACAGTCGGTCATTTTTATATATTTGTTCTAATGGAGTAGAGTTTCAAAGCTAGCCTAAAAAAAAATCTGTTTGTCTCTTTTATCTCCTCAGGGCTGTCTTCCCGACAGCTCAGGTTTAAAATGGCTAAAACAGAGCTCTTAATCTCTTTCTCATTGCCACCTTTCCGGATCACCACAGATAACATGACCATTGTACCTGTCACTTGTGCCCATAGCCTGAAATCATCTTTAATTTGGTCCACTTTCTGGATTCTTACATTCATTCTGTGCTTACAACTCTTCTTTTTCCCACCTAACATTTCTTCCAACATGGCCTTTCCATACACACAGTTTAAATTTATTCTCTATATTGTAAACTGTTTTTTGATTGCTGAACCTTCCTTTCTCTGGTCTTGACACTTCCATTCTTGAAGAATGCTGATATAAACAACATTTTTCTAATCTTTAACACCTTTTTACATTTGTAAAATACCTTCTTTGCATTTGTCCATCTCCATTTTGTGTCATGTCTTACGCTTAGACAATGAACTCTCTAGGGCAGTTTGATCTACATTGAGAGCTTTGGAATACTGGTGTGTAACCTGTAGTTCCAAGTGTTTCCAGTGTATCACCAGTTGCTCAAAATATAGCATTATTGTAGGACTGCTTATTATTTATATTATTGCAGTGACTTATGTCTCTGGTACTGATTTGCACTTTGTTAGGCTTACTGTGATATATGCACATAAGAACTTGTAAATTCAGGAAAACAAGGTCAGGAAGTAAGTGTGAAGACAACTGGTGGTGAGTTTTGAGTAACCATTAACACAGAATTCAATCTTGACAGCTGTCTATTCTGTGTGCACCAAATCCCATTGTGTTAGATAACACTGGGACCACACCTTCTTGGGAAATCATGTTTTTGTCTATCCTTGAGGTTTCAATGAGCAGAGGTAGTTGTAGCTCAGTATCTTTCTCCTACTTGTGTCCAGGACACTGAATTCTGTGATGCTTCCAATTCAATACAAAGAAATAAAGAATCCAGATTAAAGTTGAAAGAGGTCAGGCTCTGGTTCTCCTGTGGTGTAATAATTACAATGAATGATGGATTCTCAAAATGTTTGTTGTGCTTGCAAGAGATCTTGGTTTTTTAGCACTGCTGAATTTCAAAGTCTTCAAATGAAAAATTGAGAAGAAATCTGAAATTCTTCTTTCTAAAAGGTTTATGCAAAACCTAGCAGATGAAATAAGCCAGGAAAGCTTTTCAAGTCAATTTCAGGTATCGGATCTCTTCCATGAATCAAGTGTTGTTGATGAGTCAAGTTACCACCATTCATGCTTTTTCAGAAGCTTTTCTTGCTGACCAAGGCAAGGACATCTGAAAGAAGTGAGAAGGAGCACTGTGTTGTTAGTGTCAGAGCTTCTTCTGATCTAAACTTGAAAAAAGAATGGAATGACTTGCCCAGAACTTAGTTATTCTCCAGACAAAAATATAAAATCAGCAACCTTGTTTTCTTGTCTACTATTTTTATCAGTCATCTGACCACCTATAAAAGAAGATTTTGATCCTGAGTACTTCCCTTTTTGTTTTATCCCACCATTCATACTTTATACCATCATCCATCTACTTGCATCCTCTAATTTTGACTTCATATCCATTACATGTCACAGAGATGCCATTCTACATTTTACTCAAACTGGGTCATTCATTGCCAGATCATTCTTGGTAGTAATCATGAGGTGAAACACATTTGACAGGACTTGGAACTCTGAAGTAATCTGCTTCATTTTCCTTTTCCTATGAAGAAGTTTCTGGTTTTAGCCTGGAATGTATTCTCACACTTATATATGAGTATTAAGCAAACTTTGAAATTGGAAAGAAAAGTCTCTGATGACTTCAGCATACTTGACATCCAAAAATATGTGTCCCTTGTCAGTAATCCTGCTGAAGTGACCACACAGTACACTTTTATCACAGCTAAATCTTATCAGTCTAATGTGAAGGTGTGCATCAGTAGTGATGCTCCATCTGGGTAGCTTTCACAGAAGTGCAAGAACTCGTATCCTATCTGATTAACTGCAGGTATCAGTAACAGGTACACAGGGGCATCCTATGATAAATGAAATTCAGAGACAATCATTACCTAAAGAGGCTGCAATATCTAAACTCTCTGTAGGTTTTGGATTTTAAAGCTAATTATTTGGCATGTACACTGTCACCATCATTTCTTTCTAACAGTCTATGAGTTTATTGTCTCTGAGTCCAAAGATGGCAAGGAAAGGAGGAAGAATTATTCTAGTAAATAGTTCAATATTGCTGAATTATGAATGGTGCAGTGCTGTGGTGGTGTGTCGGCCCCAGTTCTGCTTTTTGGCAGTTGGTTCAATGAGTTCAGTCAGTGCTCCAGATGACCATCCCTCAATCTAGGATCATGTGGGTTTTTTACATTCCACAACACTTCATGTCCAAACTGATTTGCCTCATGCTTTCTCTTTGGCTGGGCAGCCTCATTGTCCCTGAGCTTTTCACTTGCTTCTAAGTGTGAGCCTGTCAGTCCCTGATACCTTATCATTGTCATATTTCAACAGCTGCTTTGACTGTCACTTCACTGAGGAAGCAAAATGGCAATTTATTTTTTTTTAATCTGAGGTGCAATTCCTCACTTGATTTCTCTGGTGATATAGGCAGTTTAAGATGTGACAGCCCTGCTTTCCGTTCCTGTCACGCTTCAAAAAAAAGGTGCCAACAAGTTGTTTTCTTGGGCTATGTTTGAGAACAGTACAATGAAATGAGCTGAATTTAAAACAAAAACCTGGCATATATTTTCCCCCCTCGGATCACGTTTGTGATCCATTTTAAAAATTATGTCATGCCTGAAGAGAGAAGTTGGTTAGCTGTGGCCAAAGGAGAGAAGGCCAAAGATAATGATTTATTAGACAGTGATGCTTGAGGAGACTGAAATGAAGCTGAGCCTTGTGTAAACTTAAATGATAGAACTCTGCCCTGATGAAAATCAATGGATGGGGCTGTTCTGGTGCCACAGTGCAGGGTTTCTTTAACTAATGTTTTGCTGCAAAACTAAAAGGTAAGAAGTTGCTTTTCTGGTGATTTTGGGGGATGGGAGGGGTTTTTTGTAGTGTATTTTGGAGTTTATCTTATCAAGTCCTCCAAGCTATAGCCAGCAAAGAAAAAACAACAAAGTGTGCTTCTTGTCAGTCTCTTACTGCTCATACTGACTTTATTGCTTTCTACAGCTACATGAAAGGAGGTTGTAGTGGTGCAGAGGTCAGTCTCCTCTCCCAAGTAACGAGACAGGATGAGGAAATGACCCAAGTTACACTAGGGGCAGTTTAGACTGGATATTAGGAAAAACTTCTTAACAGAAAGAGCTGTCAAGCATTGGAACAGGTTACCCAGGAAGTGGTAGAGTTGCCATCCCTGAAGGTACTCAAAAGGTATATAGACATGGTGGTTAGTGACATGGTTTAGTGATGGACTTCACAGTGTTAGGCTAACAGATAATCTTAATGATCTTGGAGGTCTTTTCCAGCCTAATGATTCTAAGGTAGGAGGGGGTCTTTTATTATGTTTGTCATTGTTAAGTGTTATCCAAGGGTCCTTCAGCTGCTCTTTGTTGCACATCAGCCATCCAGGTTGCTGTCTGGCTTTATTCTAATCTAGTAAAATAAGGCTCAGTGTGGTGAATGTTGGTATAACCAATTTTTTTTGCTGGATTGGGTTTCCGTGTCGGTGCAGGAGCAAGTGTTGTTCAAAATAATTCAGCCATCTACACAAGAGGCATGAACAGCTGGCTTCAAAGGCGCCACAGCCATTTTGGAGTAGGTATATGTACAGTCTGGTCCAGACAAAACAAATTACTTGTTGAGCATCAAAGAAGAGATAGAGTATTGAAACCACTTGTCCTTTGCCCAATTCAACACTGAAGAAAATCCTTTTTTTAATAGAAATACAACCCTCTTCTTCAATCTGATACAATTTAAAGCTGTCAGAGAAGAGCAGAGACAGTTTTTTCTTTGGGTTTTTTTGGGGTTTTTTTGGGTTTTTTTTTAGTCTGCTACTGACAACTGGTGTAGGCCTTCAGATAAGACAAAGATAACATTCCAGGAGGTTTTGTAAAATAAACAAGTGAATAATTGCAATTAAATTTCTCTGAGGACTGTGCATGTGTTTTGCTTTTATTTAAAGTGCAATTGTGTTCTGAAAGTGCTATGGCAAATTCCTGCTTTTTTGTATAGAATAGGTTCTTGTATGTGCTCAGACTGGTATTTGTATGTTACATGTTAAACAGCAGTTCCCAGTACAGTCCTTTGAGTAACATCAAGGTGATTGTTTCACAAATTCCACCTACCTAAAGCTGTGGAAACAAGGTGAAAGCAGGGGTGAAGACAATTGTCGATAACTGGTGATGCACTAGGAGATAAAAAAGATATTCCCGTTTGAATTTTCAGAAATAGCTCTTACTGGAAATAATCTCACATTTAATAATCTGAGTGTATTTAATCAGTGTACATAAAGCCTCCCTACATGATGTGAACATTTGTTATCAGATGATAATGTTTATCACAAGGAGTGTTTTGGTTCTTCAGTGCAGGTAATTCCAGAGTGTTCCTTAATCTGGTTATATAATTACATCTGAGGATGCAGCATGGATTTTGAGGAACCCATTGAGCTGTTCTGAGCCAGATCAAGAACCATTTGGTAGTTTGTAGGGGAGCAGGGTGTTATTTTTACAAAGGTGTCCAGGTTTCATGGAAAATCGGCATTTATCTTAGTTGTTCTGGGAGCTATGGAGAATGCACTAGCTATTCTCCTTTAAAAGCTTTTTGTTTTAGTAGGCAGTTTGGAATTTGGCTAGAATGGTGAGGTTAACTTCTCAGATATTTAGCTTTTAAACAGATCTCTATTCATATACCTTTGAAGTTCATACCGAATTTAGTAATTTTCTGACAATCAGTGATGGCAATCTTGAACACATTTTGGTAAATCAGGTTGAACCCCTCTGCATTCTTGAGATATTATTAACAAAATTATAGCTTCCAGTGGGAAACAGATATTCACATATCTGTTAATTTAAATAGAAATTAACATCAGTGTATAAAAATCTATAGCACAAACCAGTGCTGTCAACTAATACACTGAGATTGGGAAAGAACTGTTGTGTAATTTGGTTCTTTTACTCTTTTTTTTTCACATGTTTTTAGTGAGTTTGTCTTTTTAAATATGTACATTTAATATAGCTTTATGGTTATAGAATATTAATTAAGAATATTCAAACTAATGGCATTTTATCCCTGATTTTCCAGCTAAGACATTTAGGAAATGATGAAGTACACATTGTCTGGTCAGAACATACTCGAGATTATAGAAGAGGAATAATTCCAACAGAATTTGGTGATGTTCTCATAGTTATCTATCCCATGAAAAACCATATGTTCAGTATCCAGATCATGAAAAAGCCTGAGGTAAGAGTTTGTTTTCTTTTGTGTTTCCTTCATATGTTTACATGAACTGAGTTTTGGTTAGAATCTGAGGTTTTGATGTAATAGATTGATCCAACAAGGTGATGTCTTAAGCATGGACAGTTGCAGTGGTGGTAGGAGGGAAAAGGAAAAGCTCAGTGAATACAGTGCATAGTAAAATAAGTAACTTGAAATTGCAAAGGTCTGATGCTGTAAAGCATATCTGCTAACAACATAATCTGGAAACAAAGCTAGAATATTCTGCATAATAATTTAAATATTACAGTAAAGTTGTCAAAGTTTTTTATCAAATTTGATACATAACCGAGGTAGTTGAATAATGGCCTGCTCCAGTTTCCTCCATCCATGTCATATTCCCCTTTTTTCTTCTCAAACTTATTCTTTCTTCTTAACTCCACATAAGAATTTGGAGATTAATTCAGTAAAGCCAGACCATTCAGCCCTCAGGCATAAGAGCACACATTCTTTCTAATGACTATTCCTCAAATGTCAGTGCTAGCCCTGTTCTTGAAACAGTGGTTTAGGGTTGTTAACACTGAACTGACTGAGTAAAAGTAGTCATGAGTTTTTATGCTACCTAACTTCTGTGTGTGATGTCACTTGCCATGAATTTCTATAGTTTATTAAAATTACTACAAGCACTCATATTAGTAAATGAGGTATGACAGAAATAGGATTACCTCATTATGATGATTGCCTCTATCTATTGATAGACATGAAATAATATTCAGTCTTGTTATTGTGGGATTACTTATATTTTTAACTAATAAGTATATTCTTTCTTTTACTACTTTTAACTACTAGTAGTTGTATTGTTGGGAGCATGCAGGTTAAGAAGGAAAGCAAAAACTGCCGAAAACTGGGATTGTTGTTAGTCCAAAAAGAAGTCCTTGTATGTGAAAAAAGTGCCTTCCATCAGATTTCAGTAGTCTCAATTCAGTGTTCTACAGTAAATGACTAATGGCAAAAATAATACAGGGCTCTAAAATTCTTTTGCAGCATTTATTTCCTCTTGGAAGGAAGAATATTTAGTGTACACTCTGCTCCCTTTGCTGAGCTGATGCACTAACTAATTTTGCTGCTCTTCTCCTGCTTTATGTCAGCAGCTTTTTATTCACATATACAGGAAATGAAGATTCTTATTACTGAATGTGTGTTTTGTTTTGTTTTAATTGCAGAATGATGATTGATTAGAGAGAAATGTCATGCCAGAACACAAGATCTGTCTGTTCTGTTCACGTTTTGGGGGCTAACTACGCTATATACTGAGGTTTTATACTGATCTCACAAATAAGGTTTTACAATTAGGCTCCAAAGAGGTGAAACTTTCACCACAGATTTCTTCTGTAAAGGGCTTAGTCTTTTTGTTCAGATAATGTAGAAAGGAAGAACAGAAATAAAAGAAGAAAGTAGAGGGTGAGGATCAACACACCAGTAACTGTACGACACTTTGACGCTGGCTTGGTCCTTACAGACATGTTAATAACCAGAGCCATGATAAAAAATATTTTAGAATTTGAGTAATTATTCCTTTTGTTTCTTACCATCTATAATATTATCATCTAGCCTATCAACCTCATAAACATCATATGCATGACTGTTCCTAGGATTTTTGCAGCAAATGTTGGAAATGATCTTTGATGAGACATAGTATTCAAATAGTTGCTTAATTTTTTTCAAATGCTGTGTTATCTGTTGCCAAGGATATCAAGCAGTTATATGGCTGTATATTGCCACAAGAGAAAAGGTCTGACTTGCAACACAATGACTGGTTTGATTATCTAGCAATGAGGAGGGAAAAGGACATATATTTGAGTGCTCTATTGTTAATGTTGATTGCTAATTGTTATTGCTATGATCTTGTCTTGCTTTATGTTGACCTTCTTAATTTTTTATTCAGGTTCCATTTTTTGGTCCACTCTTTGATGGTGCTATTGTGAATGGAAAAATTCTGCCTATTATGGTTCGTGCAACAGCTATAAATGCAAGCCGTGCATTGAAATCATTAATCCCATTATACCAAAACTTGTATCCTTTCACTCAAATGGTTTCCAAGGCATATACATTCCCTTGCAGTTCTACAGATATGATATTCATGGTTTTTTTCTTTTTTCAGAGTAATATAGGGAATTTTTTTTTTTAATGGTGATGGTGCCTTTAGGGAACTTAAACCCATAGAAGAGCATTAGGATGAAGACCACCTCTTTTAATTAAATAAAGAATAGATTAAGTGCTGAAAAAATGCCTGTTTCTTATGTTTTGTAGCATGAGCTTGTCATTTTTTGTTTAAAAAATTATTTAAATAACCATTTTGTGAGTAGTCTTTCTAAAATAGTAATATCATTATGTTAATAATCTTTCTTTCCTTGAGATATTAAGTATTTATGCAACATTAGTGTGACTTAGTTTCATTTTCTAGTTCCAAGAATGATGCTTTCCTTCAAGGTGAGAAGTTTATTAAACTTCTGTCATACAGATTTTGTTATTCAGCTCAGAATACAAAGTTGATGTCAAAATCATGTTAGTGTCTTTGTAAAGGTGTCAGAAAAGGCTGTCTCTTTTCTGTTGTTGTGTTGGAACTGAAATTGTATGTTTTGGAGAAGCTGCTCTTGAAAGAATAGATTTATCAACCATAAATTAAAAAAATGAGGTAAATCAGTCACTTATACCCCTTTCCTTACCTAAGATTGAGTTCTGTTAGTTAAATCAACAAGTTAAAATCAACCTGTTAGTTAAATCAACAAGAAATTTTTGAATTTCATAAACTGAAAGGTAAGTTTAAATTTTGATCCAAAAGAATTCTGTACTTAATTTCTAACCAAGCTGTAAATACTAGTGTATTTGTCATGTGATAGGTAGTTGCTAAAATACTATTTTTTCAATGGCTGGCTGTTAATACTTGCAGAGTTTTGGATTAGATATGATGAAATGCATTTACAGATGAATGATGGATGTGTTTTATGTGATCACATTAAGTGATGTTTGTGCCATTTCTGTAGATGACACATGTTGATTCATTGTATTTTCATGTTTGGAAAGGTCCGATCTTCCTGTCATTACTCAAGTAGCTTAGTCAAAGAATTTAAAATGTATTATCATCATCATCAACCATCAAAAGTGATGTTTTAGAGCATTATATTGATGTATAGTGATGAGCAACTGGAAAACAATTTACTTTGAAATAGTAAACTTCCAGTAGCAAAAAACCCCCACAGACTTGTATGTTTAAACTTCACAGGATATGAAAGGTTTATTAAATTCCTTGGACATAGCTTGCCAGCTCAATGTCTAGGAACTGGCCAGTTGCACAGAGCTGTGCACTGCATTTTCAATTCAGTTCACCAAATGTTATTTTTTAATATGCATCCAACACGGCATGTCATTTATGACATAATGTGGCCTCCATTAAAATGCTGATATGATTCCTAGTATGATTAGCATGGTAAGTGGAAAGCATTTTGTGTATTTGATTTTAGATAGCATTGGTTGGGGGGTTTCATGTCATCACTTGGTAAGCTTATGAAGTACCAGTTGACTGGGCACTGATATTAAAAGGTGGCTTTGTTAAGTCATCAATGGAATTCTTTTTCCATCTGGCTTGGAGTATCTTATCTTTATTGTTCAGTATAGTAATTTAAAAATTAAAATAGGGTTGTGGGAAGTTCTTTAAAAGCTATTTGCTTGGCGTGAAATTAGAAAAAACACTAGAAACTTTGCTAGCTTGAATTAGACTCTGATGGAGTCAGTTGTGTCAGTGGAGAATAGCGAAAAATGCTAAACTTCAAAGTCTGGCCTAAGTCTCAATGGTATAAAAACCTCTTGATCAAAAATGTCATGGACATGCTCTTGGTGTTCAACCCATGCCCAGACTTGAGGTCAAGAGGGAATTTCCCTCATACAAGAACGGCTAAGAGTGGTGGATGTTTCCTGTAACATGGACGTGGTCTGTTATCTAGAAACATTTGAAAGTTGAATCTAATTATGTTCCTGTGATAGCAGGGGCTTGAAGACGTCAAGAACTGTCTTTATTGTCTCCTGCTTTTTTTCCTCTGGGATATTTTAGCTATGGCTGCAACAGTTCACTTCTGGCTTTTAAGTTTGTAGTGGACTAAAGGGTGTAGGGAACAGGCATATTTTATGGTCTGTGGTTAAATAGCTTTTCTGGAGACACTACGGGAATTAATGTCTCTTGTGGAAGACAGATAGGATTCACTAATCAAGGTGGCCTTTTCCTTGTGTTGGAATATTGCTGGAGCAAAGAACAAGAGGGCTCAGAGTGGTGAAAATAATACATTTGAGGAGGGAGGAAAAAGGGAACAAAAAAAAAGCTGTTTTTCAGAAAGTACATGAAATGGAAAAGGGAAGCTGATTATCAAGGATTTCCACAAGTGCAGGACCATAACAGTGTCAGTGAAAAAGAATCCTGAAGGGATGTTCTTGAAACTGATCTTCATTTACTTCCTTATGAATCTCTAATATACTGAGTGGTGTTAGTTTATTAGGAATTTGGAGGATGGTTAATAGATATCCAGTTGAATGTGGATGTCAAGGGCACCAGAGTACTTGAGACTTGTCAAACAGAACAGATATCAGGCACTACACTTCTGTACCAGCCCTTCCTTTTAAAGTAGTAGCAGAAATAGTTAATTTCAAAGCCATCATGAGTGTACAGGTGTCTCTCTGCCTACAGGTGTGTGATTTGTTTTTTGGTTCTATGTAATACTTGGTGGGCACTTTTTGACTTAGTAGGGAGTAAAAGGTATATATGTAGGCCTGTGCTTATCCATTTTTGAAGAATGTTTATAATGTCACGTTGTAGATCTTGTGGTGATGGATCATTGTAAACTCTTAATTAAACTAAGATTGTGTTGATTTGCTTGTGTATGGGATGGGAAAAAATTGGCGCTGAGTTTGACCCTCCTACTTCCAAGGAGAGCTTATCTACCCTCCAAGTGCATTTTCTAAGTGCAGACCTGACTGAAAAAATCAGCTGTCATTTGTAATCAGCAGGGATATTCAGCCCTCTTCATGTAACCTGATTGCAACTTTTTCCTTAATGCGCTGGTCTGTTAATCACAGTGTGGCAATGGTAGTATGTGTGAATGGTATAATAATGGTTGCATGGATACCAGAAATTCTGGTCATCTCCCTCTTATAGTCTTCTCCAACTTTGAGTATGTGTTGTCTGAAGTAGCTTTCTGAGACTGACGTATTCTGTCAATCACCTTCCTCTTTTTTGATGTTATTTTAACATTTCTGATAGGATACTTAGATAGCAAAACACTTCAAAGATTTGATTTGGTTAATGATTCTTAAAGGTTTTATCTGCTCTGTGGTTTTATTCTTTGCTCAGAATACTATAATATGTTTCCATATTGTCATGTTCTAAGATGAAAAATTTACAAAATTTATCAGCAAACATTAGTGATGCATGGCAGGTGTCCTGCTTTATTTGACACACTCATTGCTGCAACTGTGTGAAGAGAATATTGCTATTTTGGGTGGAGTTTTTGCATTGATGAGTGGAATTTGCTTTAGTTTCTCCTTCAAGGATTCTCTAGTCCCCCAATAATTTTTGATGGCCTGGCTGTCTTACATCAGTACCCCTTCAGGAGCAGGTGGCATACATGCACACAGAAGCAGGTGACAAACACAAAATGCCAGTGAAGCAGCAGTAACCCCCCTCTGTCCATAGCTGATGTGTTTCTTCTCCTCACTGCATCTGCCATTGTCTTAGGAAGTGCATGCTTATCTCCTCAGTGTGCTCAAGCTGCACATATGCTAGGAAAACTTCTAACACTCATAAATGCAAGTGTAATAATGGGACTAAATGTGGAGAACAATCATTTTCACTGTGATGTAGAATAAGAAGGACAATAGTTAGGGATTGTTAAATACTCTTTATTTAGTCAGTTGGAATTGAAATTCTTGATATGAAGATTTTTATTCATGGCTCATGTCTCAGACCAAGCACTTAGTCACATTCTGAAATCAGAATCAACCGTGTATGGGAAATGGATCAGTATAAGTATTTGGATCAATAGAAATTGTGGCTTCGTGTAAGATTTTATTTGAACTTCCTGAATAAACAGCAGATGTCAGCCAGATGCTAAGAGGTGCACCTTGACATATTAGGCACCTTCAGTGATCCAACTTTTTGCAATAATTGCAACAAAGCAGGACAAATACTAGAAACCTTGTGGAAGTGAAATTGCACTTGTGAAAAAATTAGTGTCACTTTTTTCATTGTACACAAATTCTGGAGTGTTGGCAATTATTCCAAACTATCTGCACTTCAGATAGTGCAGTTCAGACACTTTCTGTCTTACATAGTATTCCTCTATTACAGATGCTGCCTAAGACACACAGTAAGAAATCTTCTTTAACATCTTTTAAATCTGAACTTTATAGATATTTTAGAATACCTGGAATAGGCATGAATGTTTTATCCTCAATCATCATAGCATAATTTTCACTTCTTTCTAATAATCTGCAAAGTCTTTGACCTAATGCCAAAAACTGGTATTTCTTTTTGGAGATTTTTTTTTATCACATGAAACCAATTCATTTAAATAGCTAAAGTAATGCTGCTTTAATTATTCCGTCTAAAAAATGTTATAGAGTAAATCCTAATCTGAGTGACTGGATAAATTAGTCTTTATTACCAAAACTGAAAATTTGACATCCTTCTAACTTTCTTGATACTGTATGACTAATCAGTTGGTACTTGATGTATTGTAGCTAATCTTTTGACAGTTGTCTTCTAGAGAAAGGGAAGGCATTAACCCCATATGGTGTCTGGCAAGGCAGTAACTTATTTTTGAATAAAGTAATGTCTGTGAGTGGTTTGTTAAAAGTTTGCTCTGGGTTAGAAACTGATGGCTCAGAAGAAAGCTTTTTTTTCTCTTGAGGCGATACTCAACTGCCCCAAGAAAGGGTTTTATTAGAACTGGTAGTTTTGCTGTTTGTTGTTTCTGCTTGACCATCTCCTGCCTCAAGACAGAAAAGGGAAGAAAGTGTTCTTTATTAATGACATAGAGTGAGAAAAGGGTATTCTTCAGATTTCTGGCTACATTTTTTTCACTTAATTAAGAATATTTGCTGTATTTGAATTTTCAAACTGTAACTTGTGAAGATTTTGAAGATTTCTCACTAGTACAGAAACTTAGAAGTTAAAACTGGATAGCACTGATTTTGGCAGTGCCTTTCTCCAGGAAGTTTTCTATCTTAAAGCTGCATGAACATCTCCAAGGAAAAAAGTGAATAGAGTGGTAGTGCATCAATGACAACTGTGTATCAAATGGGACAGGCATAAGGAATGCTCCCTCTTTTAGCTTTGGTGTAGTAAAAGGAATAATGCATGAAATTACGATTGCTTTTCTAATATTTTCTGATGATCTGCCATATGCCAAGAGTCTGGAAAGTTTGCTGTATTTCTGGCAGTACATTTTTGATGCAGGACATTTAATAAGGTTTTAACATACCTGTCGCTCATTTTTTTCTGTCATCACAGGTGAGAAGATACCAACATTAAAAATAATGCTTGATACACTTTTTTCAAACTACTTTATATATTTTATATAAATAATTACAAATTTCAATATTTAAGTGAATATTTATTCCATCTTTGATGCTACTGTTGTAGCCTTATCTGATATGATTTCAAGTAAGAGACATGGATGAATTCATCATATGACTCCTGATGGTTTTTTCCAGAAGAAAATACAGTTATTTCTGAAATCTGTTTTACTGTTTTGTGGTGAAAATTGTTTTCCTAGTTTGAGCAAGACTCATAAGGTACAGAATATGATGTTCAGTCTTTCCTGTATTTTGAATTCCTCTGAGTGCTCTCCCATATCTTAGTTCTACTGACAACTTATTGATATTTTAATAATTATAAATGTGATTAATTAAATGCTTGCATACAATGATGTAGCATAAAAAACTGAAGATTTCCAAGATGTGTAGAAGTATATGATTGTTTTAATGAACTGTTCAGGTATTTCAGTCTTAAGGAATCATGTAACAGTTTCTCTGCATATTATAAGAAACCTAAATATAAGAGGAAAGTCTTATATCTCTACAGAGTTGTGTGTGTGTCTCTCCTTGTAGATATGCAGTGACTGTAATAGCTATATCTTTACCTTTACTCTACTTTTCCTCTGAAGTAATACATCAAATTAATATATTTTCCTGTATTTCACGAGTATTTTTGAACAAAAAGAGGCTGT
Source organism: Phainopepla nitens (assembly GCA_013400175.1). Lineage (NCBI taxonomy): Eukaryota > Metazoa > Chordata > Aves > Passeriformes > Bombycillidae > Phainopepla > Phainopepla nitens. The sequence continues at coordinate 188,077 of VXBQ01014053.1, forward strand.
TGTAAGGAAAATTGCTGGGAAAATACCAGAAAGATGTAATACCAGGTTACTTGTATGGCCATAAATGGCTAAAGTGCTCACAATGACAAACTGCTAATGCCAAAAAAAGCAAAATGCACAGTACTTAAATAAATGCCGTATTTAAGAATGTTCATGTTCAAGATTATTGTTTTAATATGTTATATAGAAAATTAGTACAGTTTGAAATATCTTATGCAGTGTAATAGAATAATCTAAAATAACTTCTGTATGAATAACATCATGTTGAAGTTTGCCCAGTTAAATAAGAAATGGCTAAATGAAAAAAGAGCTAAGATTCCAAAGCATAAATTGTGCTATTTATGTTCGTTAAGTATGGTTTGAAATCCTGTCTTAGGGACATCTTGCCTAACTATATATCTCATGCTGCTCAGTAAATGAGAAGAGTATTGATTGGCATATGCTGCTTAAATCGATCACCTTGACAGCCAGAATTACAGTAATCTGTCAGTATTAATGACTATCTTTCAAGCCTTGATACCTCTCCTTTGCTTGTCTCATCTTGCCTCAGTTCTGTTTGAAGTGCATTTTCTTGAAACCTCTGGTTTTGTCAGGGTAGGTACTTTTGTAGGGTTTTTTGTCCCCTGAGTCCAATTTATTGGCTTGATCATGCAATTAGAGTTAAAATGTAACACCAGGGAGCAAAAGTAGGCAGTGTCCTGAGTAGCAATTGGACCTCAGAGGTAGTGCAAGCCTGTTCTCAGCCATCATTTATTAGTTACCTGTTGAAAGAATAGGATTGGTTTGCAATGAATAATTCCAAAGCATCACTTTAAATGCCTTTGATTTTAGCCACTAGAGACGACTGATTGAGCCAACATTTATGATAGGCTTTTAAACTCTTGCCTTAGTGTTTGTCATCTAGACACTGCAAATAACTGCTGGAGAAATACTTGCAGATGAGTGTACCAAGCTGCTGTGTTTGCTACATTTTCATGTAGTGAACATAATTTCACAAAATTTCACTCGGTTTTCATGTATTTTTTATGTGAGGAGTAAGTTGAAGTGGCATTGTATTATTGATCAAAACTCTTTGAATGTGATCATCCAGACGATTCCTGATCCACCAAGTGGTCCATCCATCAAATCTATGTTTCTCAGATTTAGAGAGGCTAAAAAGGATATCTTGTTGGACAGTGTCAGATGCTTTGCACAGATCCAGGTAGAGTGCATCAGTTGCTCTTGCCTCGTGTACCAGTGCTGTACCACTGTTGTAGAAGGCCCGCAGATTTGTGCATGATTTGTCCTTAGGACAGCCATGTTGGCAGTCCCAAATCACCACCTTATTTCCCAATATGTCTTAGTATTATTTCCAGAAAGATCTGCTCTTTGCAGGCATTGAGGTGAAACTGCCTGGCCTGAAGCACATGTTAAAGGGATACAGTTTAAGCACAGGGATTTAATAATGCTGTTGTTATCACGAGATATCTACAACATATTTCAGTCAGCAGTACAGCTTTATTTATTAGCTACTCTTCCCTAACAAAATACATGAGACTCTCTTGAAAGTGGTAAAAACACAAAATACCAAGTTATCAAAACTGATTGACTGTAATGTAGTTTTCTATTATTAATTGCACTTATAAAGACGAGTGCTGTGTTGATGTTGTCAACACTTATGGGGGAGACTCAAATCTTTTTGCACTGTTTGGAAAAATACATTCTAGATTCTTCTTCATTCTTTCATAAATGTAATTTTCCCATCTGAAGGAGAAATATTGGTTCATATTTTCTGAGCAAAATATGGGTGGGCTTATGCAAGTGGCATTCTGTTTTAGAATAGAAGGAGGGCAGTGAGCTATCCTGAAAAGCATTGACCGGTTTTATCAGCCTCCTAGAACCTCTGAGTCTGGATATGTCAGTATAGATCCCTTGAGAGAAGGAAATTTTTCTTGTTACAACATATTTTTAAGGGAGGAAATTTTTGTATGTTGTAAGCTGAAAGTTAGTAGTGGAATCACTCATTACAAAATGTGTTTTTAAAGTCTGTAAATCCCTTTTAAAAAAAAAAATTGCAGGGAGAAGGCTACGAGTCCTTAAACTGGAATGAAATAGATAAACTAATCCAATGTTACGCAGAGTTGATTGCCTTGTGTGTAACACAAAGTGACAGGTTTTTTGTTAATACCTACTTAACCTTATTAATTAATTAAACATTTTGGGTAACAAAAGCCCTTTGTTAAAATGTTAAGACTCTTGCCCTCTTAAGGTGTTAAAATTCATACAGATTTCTTTGATAGCTCTCAGAGGTCTGTGAATAAAAGCCTGGAAGATTAAACAATATTTCCTGACATTTCTAAGATGTAAAGAGAGAAATGTTTTTAAACTATTTAAACCCTGGTTTTACATTGCAAAAAAAAGCACTGTGTATTGATTTAATCCTTTTCATAAATTCACCCTCATAACAGATAAACAACTTGCAAGGTTTGGATGTTAAAACACAAAAAACCATGTATATATATAAAAATAATAAGAAAACCATGTGGCATTCTGTATGGTTGATTCTGATATTTAAATTGGTGGGAAATGTGGATGATTATTTATAACAACCAAAACTGGCAAAACCTTAATGGTTGTGAGATAGAGTGATGTTTTTGGGTGAATTGAATAAGATATTGGCAAACTGTTTCTGCATCATTCTGCATATGGTAATCAAAACAGTTGGGCCATGCTTTCCAGTGCCAGCAGAGGGATTAGAAGATCATAGGTACCAAAAAAAAAAAAAAATAGATTAATAGAAAATAGCACATTGGTTGGCTTCATCCTCCTACAGGTCTGTATTTCAGTTACTGAAAAAGAGCTTGTATATAATACCTGTCAGTATGTGGAAATATCTAGCTGGAGATGGAATGTACTTCATATAAAAATATTCACCAGGGTCAAAATTATAAAAAAAAAAATTATCATTTATTCTGTATGTGCACATAGCAGATAAATGGAATAAGCTAACATAAAGCAAGGATTAAAAGTTAGTATTACAGTAATTGGAGTTACCATATGGCAGTCCCAAGGATGTGAGTCCTAATCATAGCCTGGCCAATCAAATTAATTTCAATATACTTTCTAGACATTGAGAAAATAGTTTAATTGCCGATTAACTGCACCTGAATAAATCCATGGGTCACAAATACATCTATCTCCTTCTGAATGCTTCTCCCCCAAACACAGAAGAATGCATGCTATTAGAAAATCGTTTAATTTCAGCTTGCTAAACCATAGTTACCATCCATCTGTTCATGCCAATTGTGGAAAAAGGTCAGTTTTCAGCAAAGCCATGCATTTCACAGAAGGTATGTGAAGTGAAATTTCACAGGGGACATGATGGATCCTGATTCCTAGTGATAAACCTTAGGGGCCAGCAGGGTTGGCATATGGTTCAGCATGATAGGAAGGCTTGGGTTCCCTGGCTTCACTTCTTTGGCGTGGAACTGATAAAACCTGGCTCTTAAGTATTGTTTCACTGGACACCAATCATGGGCAGCAGGAACTGCCCACTTAACTCTCTGTGGGAAGGAAGCCCAGGCTGTGTTCACAATAGTACCATTGTAGTGCTGCAGACTGCTCTCAACAGCTTGACAGCATTAGGGAGGAGGGCGAAGGGGCTGCTTTGCTAATTGCTGTTCAAAATATAAAAAGAGAGAAATAACTGAAAAATCATATTTGTTTTCTTCATTTAAATACAAGCCTGACTTTGTGTTTTTAATATCATTCTTAAATTTGACTTTACTGCCCTCCAAAGAGGCTTATAAGTAGATTATCTGCTACTGGTACTGCAGCAACCCAAGGTAAAGAGCAAACATTCTCATCAACTATCAAATTTTTAAAAGGTAGTTGTAGAATTCATTTAAGTACAGATTGGAATTAAAGACAGGTTTTCTCATTAGAGAAGTTTTCTTTGCTACTAGTAGTGTGGAATGGCAAATGAACACATACCTGTATGTGCAGTCTTTTTGCTGGACAGTGTTTAATATTAATATAGGTTTTATTTGTGTGATTTTGTAATTTGGAGTGATTTCTTCATGAAAAGGCATTTGCTGTTCTATTCTTTAATTAATATGTCTATATTTGCAGAGAAGGTATTTAAAGTAGAAATTTAAATACTTGAATGTATGAAAACAGTGAGCTTAAGCATTCATGCTAATACCAGAGAGTAGAGAGCTAGTTGTGCTTGCGTATTCTTTACACCTATCAACCTTAATTACTTGAATTAAAACTGATGTAATGCTGGATGTCAGAATGAGGATAAATCCCTCTCCCAACATCAGGAGTTAGTTTGTGGGGTTGCAGTTCCCCTCTGGCCTGTAGTGTTCCCCATTTGTTGCAGTCATCGCTTCAGCCCACACTTTAACGTCTTTCGTTGGTATGTTGGGTAGAACAGCTCTCACAGAGTTCAGTCCCTGCGCCTCCCCTGCTGCCTCCTGCAAAGCACAGCTGCCAGGTGAGGCTTCTGTCTGACCGCAGGAGCAGCGCTCCGGCCCTCCAGAGAGAGCCTGCAGCACTGGCAGCTCTAATGGCCTTCAAAACAATTAGCACAACATGCCTCGGAGATTCATTGATTCCCATCATGGATACATTAGTAAGACAAATCCTCCCTGTAAGTTGGAGTGGGAATTCTGTCTGTGTACGAGCTTTAGCACTGTTTTCTTCACTATTTCGTTTTCATGCCCGTAGCCTGGTACTAAAACATGGATGAGTGCAGTGTTTTTAAACACTGTCATTATTCTTCTAACCACCCAGCCAAAGTTATAATGCTAGCCATTTGATCTGACTTTTTAACTTCATGCTAAAATGCAGTTCAGGGTTTGTAGAGCAGTACCCTATAAATGGTACTGAAACCCATACTTTCTGCTGTATGTTTGTATTAGTATGCTCCTGCTATATTTCAAACAGATAATTCATTGAATGCCCATTCTTCCTCTTACTGCAGAGTAGATTATATTTAAGTCAAGATTAATGGATAGATTTTGATGTTAAAACCCAGTCTCTGAGCCTGTCATTCCCTTGAGGCATATAGTGCATTAGTTTAAGCCAATGTGCTGCTTATCATAGATACTCTGACACTGTCTTAAATGACAGTTTACTGTACTTTGTAGCTGCTTACTCTGGTAATAAAATCACTATATTGTGTTCCTGATAATTACAATATTAAATAGAAACTTAATTGGATTACTGCACATTTAGATACAGATAGTTCTTAAGTAATTGTCCACTGTAAAATTTCTGATACTCATTCTTTCTCTCATGCAGTGTGTTCTGTCAGAGTCTAAGCTTAATATGTAGTTCAGTCACTTTAGATGAAAAGTGCTGAGAAGACATCTGCAATGGGATTTTTTGGTGCAGAGGAGTATCTTTTATCATACAGATTTTCACTTGAACCTTTGTTGGTTTTCAAATCCTTCCAGAAGATGTTCCTGTTTGCCAAAGTCCTTAAAATAAAATAATTTCTAGGTTCTACAGAGTTGAAGAATTCAATAAGTAGTCTTAATTCAGATCTTTTATTACCTTAATTTTGAAATTCCTAGAAGTCTCAGCATAATTTTTGTCATTTTTGCTGCCTAAGCAGATGAACAGAATTAGAATGAATTCAGTAAATAGTTACTTTTATATGATTATCTTAAAAAGGACCCCAACTTTTTTATATAGTTTATATTCTAAATACACTGAAATTAAAATTCATTTCAAGTTCAGTTCACTTGCACTTTAATTCTACATATCTTTATAAGCTTTCTGTAAAGGACCTTGGTGCAGAGTGGTTACATTTTTCATTTCATAATTGAGTGTTTTAAGTGGTTAAGCGTAGTCCAAATTTTATCCAATTCCAGCTTGTGTTAATGGTGCTCCACTCACACTGCCTTAGCACCTGTTATGGATTTTGAGTCATCTGGCAGCCCGTGGGACTTAGATAAAGAAGTACCAGGTGTCCTGCCTGTCTCTTAATTGAGACGCAATGTAAACAATATAGACTTGGCAATATGGTTATAGAAATGGATTAAAGCCCGGCTTTGTCTGCGCTGATGAATCACAGCTTTTTCTTCCTGGAGATGTTACAAACCACTGATGAATTTAGCGAGCTGTAAGATTTTGTGGAACAACATAAAAGTAAACAATGCATCGAGGATTTTCCTAGAAGGACAGCTTTGCAGAATGTTCAATGTGTTGAGTTTTTTAGTGAAAATGTAAGCATCAATTAGAGTTGCTGGCAGTAATTTAGCAATTTTGAAACCACACACACTGTAGAAAATTAAGATTCTTACATAAATTCAGATAAAGTCAATGCCTTTCAGTATGTAGTGTGTTAGTAAACTAGGCAGAAAACAATACCATTTACTTGGAAACACTCAATGGCTGCAACTTCATCTAGCCTACACTTACCTTGCAGGACTTTTAACCATATAACCATGGAGTAGATGTAATGTAAATTGTCTCCTTTAACTGTACAGTAAGTAATCTTAAATTTAAAAAAAACTCCTCCAAATGGCAAAAGTGCCCGATAACACTTATTTTATCACAGATTTATTGAGTTGTTTAGTAGTGTAAAAACTTAAAAGTAATTTTCATTATATTTATTCAAAAAATGATGCAACTATGTTTTGGAAACAAATTGAAATATCTGGAATAATGGAATTAGCTTGTATAAATTTATCTATTATACATTCCCTTATTTTCTTTATTAAGAAATATACCTCAGAAATTGCCTCAAAAAGACCTTTGCAGTTACAGCTTGTGTTGAAAAAGAATGTCATTAAATGCATTAGATAGTACATTTTAGGCTTGCTTAAATCTACAGTCTTGGTCTGTCACTTGTTTTTCATATATGTTTTCATTTTACTAGTGAGATATCTACATTAATTAGTAGATTGTAACATAAACATTACTTATTAAAAGTATTGATTTTGGATAATTAAGAGAGCCCCTTCTGCAGTTTTAAAATGTCTTCACCAAATGCAACATACAAGTTTACTTTTGAAATACATTTTTCATTTCTCTGAGCTTTATGTTTTATTTTAATGAGTAAGAAAATATATTGTTACGTTTTATTGCAGAAGAGCTGTCTTGAAAAAAACAGTTCAGTTGGAAAAAATCACCTTAAAAGACTATAAAATTTTTAATTCTTTCACCTGTAGTGTCAAACGTAGTCGCTTTTTTCTTCTCTTTCACCTAAATAACTTAAATGAGATATGAAGAGAATGAAATGAATTCTTCCTTATGAATCATTGGTGTTGTGGCTAAGTCCAGTTTTGTGTGGAGAAGCCTCTTTCATTTACAGCATAGCTGTGTAAACAGATGCACCCAGCTAAATATTTATTGGCCATTTTCAATATTGACAGTATTTAAGAAACACAAAAGAACCCAGACTGACTTTGAGACATCAAGGTGACTTGAGTAAACAGAAGATGCAGCTGGAAAAAAAAAAAAACCTTCTTCATTTGTATACTGTGCAAACTAGATGTGGAAATTACTGAAATGCAATAAATAGGGAACACCATGATACCACTTCTACAGAGTCACTTTTCAGAAGATTGGAGAACTTTAACTATTCCTCCCAGTTGATACTGATCACCCACCTACATACAAAACGCTGCTGCTTGCAGGGCTTCCAGCGCTGGATCGATAGCAGCCCGACTTACATCCTTAACTCTAAGAGCCAACAAAGACTACAAATTGCTGTGACTCAGTATGAGTTCAGCTGGTTTGACAACCACTGCACAGTCTCTTCTTTTAGAGTGAGATTTCCCAGAAAAAAAATTCCATTTCTGTGATGTGGGTTTTGTCTTGTCTTCCTGTAGAGGTCAAATTCTGCTGGGACTAAGTTTTCCTTTCAGCTTAAAACCTTGATCCTAACCTGTACTTGTTATCTTTATAGGGGAGGCAATTCTCCTTTCACACTTTGATGTAAAGAATTGAAATTTACTAGGAAAAAAAGTGCCAAATGAAATCAATTCTTTCATCATTTCAAGCACTTCAAACTGTAGCAATTAATTCTGGCCTTTTCAGGCCAGAGAGCAAAAAACTTAAAATCTCCTAAGAGGGTATGCTCTTCACAGTGCTTCACTGTTTCTTTTTACTTTGGTCCCTAATATCCTAGGAGCATTTTTGTATGTTGACAATACTACAGATTTGGGTTTTTTTCCTATAAAAAATGATTTGTGCTTCTAAATTTGCTGAGGGGGAAAATGTAGTAAACAAGAAAGTTCCTTTTTATATGGCTTTTCCTAAAATAGTGTTAGTTTCTTTTGTGTAAATGGTGTATATATGCAATTAAAAACCTCTTGCAAGTGTCCATTGATCCTACAAGAAAGTAACTCTAGGTGTAGGATTTTCATTTTCCAGATAAAGATGGAGCAGCAGTTCAGTTTCTACTTGTCGTAAATTATTTTCCAAATGCCTGGCTAACAAAGTCATACTCTCCACAATCATATCAATATATATTGACTTCTTAGATGATTTTGTTAACAGTTGGAACTGCCAGGGATGCAACTGAACATGTATTTCTGAGAGGAGTTTGTAATTTAACCTGAAAAAAGTCCATCTTGATATTTAGAAATGCATTTTGTAGCTTTTTTCCTAAGAAGTATTTCAAGGCAATCATTAAAACCCTGCCTTTGTTTTCTTGCTCTGGAACCAAAGTATCTACATACCAATATACAGTTATATCATGCTATCCTACACAAATATACTGCACATATATACAAATATGCAGGTATGAGGACGGAAAATTTATGCATAAAGCTTTCATGAAAGTCTCTTACTTCGTCACTGCTGGAATTGTTCTTCTTTTTCATAAAATAGAATTTCTTCTTAATCACAGGAAATGTGCCTGCTCATCTATATGGTCTAATCATTATGGTACTTTCTTGGGAGAGGAGTCCCTGGATTCCAGTCCATGCTTGGGAAGCATTTGTTATCAAATGGTTTTTGGAGCAGGCAGTAGAATTTCTTCTCTAGCCCGTTTGAGACTCTAACACTTAGTTGTTATGGTAGTAGATAGATTACATAGTTGTGAAGTGCTATATCCTTAAATAAAGTCTTGGAAATCTTATTCCATGTTTTAACTGTTTTTTTCTTTTTAGTTTTTCCAACCTCAGGTTAATGCTTTTTTTAGGATTGGTATTCCATCAATGACTGCAGCAGTAATCATGCATCCACTCCTTTCCTAAAAAATACTAGATACATTTATTGTAATGCATTTTAGTCAGCTGTAAAACTGAGAAGTGTGAAGAAGAATGGAAAGAAAATGTGTAGTCAGAATGACAAAGTAAATTGTAAAAAATCAATAATTGTAGCAGAGGAAGAGTTTGTTTGTGGACACTTGCAGAGACCTGATGCTACACATAAGCCACATAGAAGAAAGTACAAAAGTGCCTTTCCAAAAATGTCAAGATTAGTGAGAGTGACTGCATTAACTGACTGAAAGTGAGTGGTTTTGGTAATAAAATGGATGGAATTGGTATGGAATAGAAAGTTCACATTAGTAGCTTGCATTTGCACTAGGGAGTGGTGGACTGATAGCAGTGTCTGAGAGAATGCACCATCTAAACAGTATATCCAGAAAGTGGATTCTGCAGTGCTCTGAGTAGATTATAAAAGGATTAAAAAGGCATTTATTAAGACCAGAGAAAAGGACATGGCAGTAACTGAGATGTGAGGTAAGAGCCTAGGTAATTTGTTCAGATAGATGACTCGACAAAGTTTTCGCTTAGATTATGCATAAAGAGTCTGCAAGATGTAGATGTATTTTGCCACAGGAATCTACAACTTGGAAGTGATACTATCAACAGAGATAGAGAGCTGTTAGGTGAAGACATGAAATGATATTTTTCAGAAAGATTTGGCATAAGTAAGTGACCTGACAGCCAGGCTTTCAGTGCATGTTCCCAAGTGCAAATCAACAGGTCTAATAATGGAAAGTACAGTATTTTCAACTAATAGATCTTTTCAGATAATTATTAATAGAAATAATTACAGATTTAGAGAATTGAGTAAAAGGGCTCCTGATGTAAATGAAATATTAGCTGGATTGACTATAACCGAGTGACCTATGAAGATATGATTCCTGATTTTTTTTGATACTGATTCTATTTTTCAGAACAGGTTCTTCTGAAAAAGTATAATGAAGTAATTAGGTTTTTTTGTTATACTTTTTGCAGTTATGCATCTGCAAGTTTCTACCTGACACAATTGTGCGAGTGCCTGTGTAATGAATGTATATCGTACATTTTTATTCATTCTGTTTTGTTCCAGTTAGCACCTTCTTCAGAAGCAAACAGCTCACAATGCTGTTGTTTAAGTGTTTTGTCACTCTCTGTGCCAGTCTTTCTCCATTGGTTTGTCTGTGCATCCTTCCCATTCCATCTTAATTGCTGATGCCAGTGGCAACATCCACTCCAAGTAAGAATACAGCTTGCATTGCCCTATTATTACTAGCCATTGAGTTTGTATGTGCCACTCAATCTGTAAGTGCTAATAAGTCTTTCCTAGAGAGCAGTGTTTTAAAGAAATAAATGTCTGGCCTATTAGAAGTAATGTAGAAATTAGCTACCATGGGTTTATGGTCACTCTTGCAGAGAGGTGCATTCAAATATATTGTAAAGCTAGATTATCTCAGACACAAAAGCATATAGAATTGGAGTTTCAAAATTACTAGCATGTTCTCAAAATATAAATGAATAGAAGATAAAAGTATCTCATCTATGCAGTCTCTAATACACAAACAGAGTTCTTCTGAGGAGAGTGTGTAATTTCATAGTGCAGAGTAGAGCAAGCTTGGGATTGGTAGTGCAGAGTAGATTTTTTTTTGGTTTTAAGGTGGATTATGTTTTTAATAAGCTGCAGATAGTTTTGTAGATTGTTAGGATGCGCAGCAACCCAGCTAGCTGAATTACTTTTGTCTGGGTGTACTAAGTGTGCATTTGAATTAGACTTCTAGAACTGATATAAGCATATCCTCTTCACTGTGTGAAGATCATCATTATGTGAAAAACATCATTATTGTCCTCAGTTAGCATCTGTGTCAAGACTTCTGTATTTGGTTAGGAGATTGTACCAAGACTAGAGAAAAAGAATGTCCTTGTTATGTTCAAAGCAGTAACTTCCCTTCATTTTGCCTTATTTGTGTATAAGCTTTGGATATAAGAGGATAAACTAAAAGGTTTCCTTTAGAGACCTCTGAAAGTAGAGCATTTTAAAAGCAAGTAGGTGTCTCTACCCTACTTTTTCATGAAACATTTTACCCATTCAAGCAGACTTTTAAAAACAGCTTGTTTTGATAGCAGCCTGTTCTCCTGTGGGCCTTCAGCCTTTGCTTCCTGGCAGCACCTTTGGTGCGAAAAGAGAGTGATCAATTGGGAGACTATCAGTGCCAGCATGCATAGAGTGATAAGTTAACACACCACTGGGAATTTCTAGGGCCCACCAAGATACTTCACTTCTAATGTGCTAACAAGCTCATTTTTCTACCTCTTGCCTCTTCAGTTATTTTTTTTTCTCAGAAGAGCTTAGAAGTTGAGTGCATCAGGCATAATCAAAAGCTCTGTAGGAGGGAGAAGCAATAACCCCATTTTTCCCTTTTCAGCCAAATAGAAAATTAGTTTCTGGTAATACACAAAGGCCAGTATTTTTTGTGCAAGGGGCACTGCTGTGAATCAAAGGACTCTATTAACTGCAGAAAATTCAGCAGCTGTGAATCTCCCCCAATGAAAAAAAAGTGCTTTTCAACAAGTTGTGAGATACGTAGTATTATTTAGACTTCAACCATCAGTTTCATCCTCTACCACTTATACATAGCCTCTTAAAAACTGTGCTATATTACTGTCCTCTGTTCAGGCTCAATACAGTGTTTATCCCCCAACCTAAGAATCGTTACAATGGGAGATTTTTATATTTTCTCTTGTCCCAGTGCTTCTATTATAGCTTCTCCAAACTGAGGCTTCTGCTGTGGTTCAGCTGTCTCTGAATTCAGAAAGAATTCAGAGCACAGATTTTGAAGGGAAAACTGTTTCCCAGTTTCACTATGTAACCAAGTTACGGTCTAAGGAAATATGATAGAAATAATTTTATTCACTGAAACTTGTTTCTAGAAAATATATTCTCTATATTTTTTCATATTCAGATAGACTGTAAAATCTTACAGCAAATATTGTACAGAAAAAATGGCAAAAAAGTTGAGTAGGGAAAGTTCTGTAATTGTAGAAGTGGAGTTTCGTAAGATAATATGAAGATTTTTGTTTCCAACTTTCGTTGGGTATTGGGAATTTTATTGCTTATCATAACTGAAAATAGTATCATTATTTATTTTAAATGGCATCACTAGTAATTAAAAATGCTTATCACATATAATACAGTTTTTATGTTTGGATTGCTAAAAAAAAATGTGCAATGTAAGTATTATCTCCATTTCACAGGTGGTGAAATTGAGTCAGAAAGAGTTTCCTCACTCCCCTGATTCCCCCAAAAAGAGCAGCAGACCTGAAATCAGACCCAAGAATTTTAAAGAAACCTATTTTGAGTGCATTCCTCCACAGCATGCTGGTTTGTTTGGGGTATTTTTTTGGAAAACAGGACTGTGAAAGGAGACAATTATCTCACTGTCTGCAAATAAAATATGAAAAAAAGAAAGTGGGCACAAGTGTAAATGTCAGAGAAAATTTCTGATCATTCTGTGTTTGTGTGAGATAACTGGAGAAGGTTTCCCTCATTCAGCATACTGAGTCCAGCTGGAGGACTCTGAAAGTTGTGTGAGAAAAGGTTAACTGATTTCTCAGTTCAGCAGCTATACAACATGAAGTCAGCATGGTAGTTTTTCTTGATAATTGTATGTTGCTGCCTGCTGCTCTACATTTTGACAGCCATTTCCATAGTTGCTTTCATGAACAGCAGAAATATTCTCTCTTTTTCTCGCGCTCTCTGTGCTAACAGCACAATCGGGCCTGCTGGAACAAGAAGCCTGGAGAGGGTTCTTCAAAAACAACAACACTTCAAGATACCAGTCTCTTGTCAGTAATATTAGAAGGGGAGAACACAGGAAAAAAAGAAGAAGTACAGTATTTTACTGCCAGTGCCCTGCCAACACCCTGTTAACCAATATTTAAGGGTCCTGTGGATTCTTTACAGATATTCTTGCTTATTTTAATGACATAATTGACAAAGTGCTTTTCCCAATACTGAAATTTCACTATATTTGTCTTAAATGTGTGTGTGTTTAGGGATTATGAAAGCAATTTATTATGGAAAAGTGCAAAGTCATTTGTTTTGTTAATGCTAAGGTATGTTTCATGCTACACCTAAAAATTGGAATGTTTTTATATTTAATTGTGACCAGAATACAGGCAAATTACTTACTTAAGAGAGTACTTATGTTGTTGTTTCTAAACAATTTCAGGAAGTTCTGCATCATGACATGAAAAGACTACAGTTGAACCATAAGGTTTGCATTAATCATGTTTATCCTACACTTAATGTTATGTCAATGCATTAGACAATATCGCAGTCATATAAAGAATTAAAAATAAGTGTGTACAATCACTGAAGTACATTATATGTATTTAACAAAAACAAGAATTCTGAATTACTAGGCACTGATATTTAGCAGTTACAGTACATGATATAAATTCATCCTTAATTCTTGGCTAACTCAGTTATGAGGAGAGAGCACGATACCTGCAAACGATTGTTCAACATCATCTAGAGCCTACAACATTTGAAGATTTTGCTGCTCAGGTTTTCTGTCCAGCACCTTATCACCATTTGCCCTCAGAGACGGGTAAGAAGTAACAAACAGTTCTTATAAAATCTTACTTGAAATGCAGTATCCTTACTTATAAAGACTAAAAATTCAGACCTTTGTACATCATGAAGAGTTACCATTAATTGGAAAGAACATACAGGCTTGAGAACATGGGCGAAGTTGACTTTAAGTCTTTATTTTGTTTTCTGGCATCATGAGCCAATGCCTGGCATTAAGATTTGGCAAGATGCTTTAATATAGCAACCAGACCCCATATTTTTACAGCAAATTTTATCACAATCCCCAGTATAAAGTCTGCTTGGAAACGTTGGTACTGTCATCTAGACTAGTTCAGGTAGAAATATTTTTAAATGCACCTTCCTAATAAGAAAGTTTCAAGGCTCACTACATATTTAGAATGTAAAATTTTAAACTGAAAATCTGAGCGTCACAATCTTAATTTTGTTTACAGGTTATTAGTCACAAAGTTGGTTTTAAGGTAGTCTTTACTTTTGAGTACAAGACCTGTTTATAAGAGGATACTGCATTTTTTGTTACTAATAAGAAAATCGGTAAAAGAAAATGAGTAACTCAAGGCCTTCCTGTTCTGACATTTCTTGAACTCCTTATGATTATTTCATTATTTTATTTCCCCTCTTTTTAGATCATTAAATATCAGTTCTGTTTATCTGAAGGTAAGACAAAGTGTCCAAAAAAACCCTTTGTTCCTCTTACTTTTACTAGAACACTAAGCTTGTAACCAAATTGTATGCAAACTTTCCTTGTTGCCCTTGTTCACACTAAAAAGAATTTCACACTGATTGAGAAATGACCACTACATCTTCTAAAAGTTTTAGTCTTTTACTAACCTCAGGTCTGCATGAAGCACTAACACTGGTTCTGGGATTAAGGTAACTAATGATAGAGACAGTTGTTGAATGAGTAACACTTTATTGTGTTGACCTTTGTTTCTCAGCATGAACAAGTAGTACTGGATGGCAGTGGTGTGTTTTGTACCCTGTACTGTCTTTCATTGATGTTGTAAGACATTCTGCAATGATAACCTAGGAGAGATGGAGAAGAAGAATGTGTAACACTTGAAATCCCCTGTTCAGAAAAACTTTACCTAATGATAATCCAAGTGCTTCCATGGAAAAACTGTAAATCTAAATGAAATAAATTTTGTAAGAATAGTTTGGCAAGTTGTTACCTGAAAATTTGTTTCTCAGTTCCAAAATATATACAGAAATCCATTCTGAATTATACAAGAATTATGGTAGGACTACAGAAAAAATGACTGGGAGATGTTAAAATGTTGAGGCTCCTTTAAAATACAAGCAATAACTAGAAATGAGGTGCAGTTTCAAAGTATGATAAGTGGTATAATTATGCTAGTGGAAATGGTTGAGACCAAAGGTAAACAAAATTAAAAGTAAGTAATTTAATTAAAGCAATATAAAAATTAGTAACATAATTTAAAGTATAAAAAGTATTTGAATAGGAAAAATCTGTAACTAGAAACATTAAAAACACGCAAACATTAAAAACAATAACCAGGGATACCAGTCCTTGCCACATTTCCTGTAAAGGAACCCAGTGAATATTCAGCACCAGACACTTTTGTATGGCTAGTATATATTCCATGTTCCTAGTGCACTTGTTGAAGTTCTGCCTATTGCTTTTCAGAAGTCTCATTCTAAGCCAAGTCATTCTGCCCTCTTCTTCTAATTCATTCTTTCAGGGTGAAGCAAGGCTGCTTTTCTGTGCTAGTTTGGTGCATCAGAATACACTGCTCTACAGTGGCAATTCCTGTGTTCTTTTAAAATTAGTATTCTCTAGCATGATCTGAAATGAGGTGGTGATTTTTTTAGAAACTTTATTTTAACTTAACCTTTCTATCGAAGTTAATAATTTTCTGTAGGAATCTCATTAATAGGAGCTTGTGGTGTGTTTCACATCCTCACACATGCATGCCTCTGTGGCTGTGTCTGCACACCCTGAAGTACGATGTCCTGTCCTGGGAGCCACATTCTTCTGGACCTTTTACTGTGCAGTGGAAGTGACCAAGACATCAGTGTCAGGAGCAGCAAGCAGCTTCCTAGGACAGACATGCAGCACAAGTGTGACCCAGCATCAGAGTCCATCAGCCTGGCCCCACATCTGCCTGACTCTGAGCTTGCATTTCAGCCAAGGGAAGCTGGGGCTGCTCTGGCAGTCCTGCCTGCAGCCTGATCCCTGTTCCCTCTTGGGCTGCTGGAACTCTGAACTCAGCTCTAGGACAGAGTGCCTGGAGTAGCACTGGACCCTCTGCCTCCAAGCTGGTTCTAGAGGGCACAAATTCTAAAGCCTGAGGCAGGTATAAAATAAGACTGCAGTCACCTGCCAGCAGGGTTACCCCAGGGCTTGGGCTTAACCTGGAAACTGCTGGTTTCCAGTTCTAGCAGAGGCAGACCTGTGAGCATGACCTAAATTTCTGATAGACTGTGATCCCAAGGAAGAGTTCACCAGCAGTGCTATTGAAAAAATAGATACCCCTACATTTCCAGGGGCCCTGCAACAGGTGAATTTCTTGAAAGAGGTACAGAGCACTGAACTTTGCCAAGATTACGCACAGGAGTCATGCTGGAGTCTTGCCTGGGAATCCACATGCTTTCATCACCCTCAAGATGACTTAGACAAAACCTTGCAGACTCCCAGCCAGATGTGTCCATGCCATCTGAAAATTTCTAACCAGCTTCTAAGAATACATCACATTTTTTAAATACAAAATTATTTCATTTATGTATGGGGCTTCTTCTAATAAAAAATGATTGACCAGAAGAGACTGAGAAAAAAAATCCACGTTTTAGATGTTATATACTTAATTATTTTATTGGATCATGATCTCCATGATTACAACTTGTGAATATATTTAATTTTATAAAATACTCTATATAATTTTTTCATCTAAGATCTTAGAAACTATGAGGCTGCTGCAGCCCATCACCAGATGTTACCATTTTGTTGTTGTTGTGATCCCGTTGGCCATTTCTTTTTCATTTGAGCTATGAGAATCAGAGCAAATAGAGAACATGCCATTCAATAACAAACTGTGTTTTCTTAGATGGACTTATTTTATCAAAGGCTCAGACATCAGCAAAAGCTGTTTCCTTTTTTATTGTGACTGCTCTTCAGTACAATGTGATTGTGGCAGCTGCTGTTTTATCTAGAAGCTTAGTTTGTCCTGTTAAAATATCTGACAAGTCCACCTTCCCATGTGTAGGAACCTGACTAGTGTAGTGAATGTGTACATTTAAAGAAATTGAGATTTACCTGTATTTAATCACGGAATGCAATTCAGTTGCCTCTGTGTTTTTTACCTTGTGCTGTTTCTGTTACATTGAGTAGCTGCAAATACTCTGCTAAATAGAGTAACTCGTCCTATGCAGATATTGAGTGAACCAGATCTCTGTGACACCAGAATAGGTTGAGGGAACTGTCAATGATAAGCTCAATTATATTGAAGGGCATATTGACCTCATGATGCTAAGATTCTGATCTTTAAAATGTACTCATGGCTTGGGTTCGTTTTTTCTGTCTTCTTTTGTTCCCTTTCTTCCTACTAAGACTAGTACCCCATTACAGTAAATTTCTAAAGAAGAGGCCCCTCTACATTCATCACAGTATATTTCTTGTGATAAAAGCATCAGGCTTTTTCGTCCCAAACATCATTCCTATATTTTCAAGCCTGCATTCAGAACAGTTCTGCTGCCCCACTCCCAAAGTGGGGTTGCCACCATGCAGTCAGGGAAGCAGGGGAATGTGGAGGTAATGATGCCTCAGCCTTGCACTGCTTCTTTGGTGTGAAACTAATAATCTTTTTGGCCCTGTACCACCTTTTCACAGATGAGAATGAGGGTGCTTTTGTCACTGTAGAAGGACCTGAATCACACTTGGTGGTGGTGGTTTGTGATTGGAAGTGAAGCTGAAATACAGAAGTGAGGGCTCTGTGTCTGGCAGGGCTGAAAGAATTTCTCATTATCCTTTCTCCAGTCCAAACTTAGGACTCTTTTTTTATTCCAAATGAGAGGGACACTTCAAAACTTAGTGACATTTTCCAAAAAATTCATATTGGAATGGCTGAAGCTGAAACCATATGCATTTCTGAACTATTGTCCTAAAGTCAACCACTTGGCTGAAGATACACTCAGCACTTTGAGATGGTAAATTCAGTGTGGACTGCTAGAAACTCAAACAGATCAACTTTCTATATTTAATGAAATGAAAAACTACTGAATCTGGTCTACTGAAAAAAATAGTATGATTGTTCAATTAAAAAACATCCCATGCATGCGTACAAGGGGACAAAATAAAATTTTAATCCTGACATTTCCTACTTTTTTAAATTTTTGACTTTATTTTCTTGTGACATTTGCCTTGTATAATTACTTGCATTTTTGTTTTCAAGTATAGAGCAAAACAGAATTTCTATAACACTGACTAACAGTGTTCTATAACAGCCCCAGGATACATAAGCAAACTGCAACCTCTAGAACCACAACCTTCTGCAGACTGAGATAGGTCAGTAGTTTGTAGGAACAGTAAGCTTACATAATTCTGTCTCAGTCTTCACTAGTGGAAAGACTGGGAATTTTGCCAATGGGTTTCATTGTTATTTGACAGAAATAGGCTTTCCTAACACACATGGTTCCAGCTAGGTTCTGAGGAGCATTCTTCACTGGACATGGACTTGGCTGCTATTTTGCCATAAACTTAATCTATTTTTGCTGTGTTCTTTCTCATGCCTCTTAGTTCTTTCTCTTCTACCCAGTTCTGGTCTCCCAGGTCTTTAGACCATCTCTTCCTCACCTTCTTGCCTTGCTTTGCAGCTGCTTTTGCAGTCTTTCTACATCTGCTGCTCACTTCCTTTCCTCATTTCACAAAATTAGTGAGAGACTTAATTGACTTGATTCTAGCAAGGGTGCTGAGCATGATGGACAACTTGGCCAGATTTGGACTGAAATTTATAAGAATGGTGAAAGGCACAAGCTATGCAAAAACAATTGCCCTCTTCCCCGAAGGGAGGGTGGGACATGCTGAAGTATCTCAGAAGACCAGTAAAAATTACCAACATGCACAGATTATATTTTCCCCTTTGGTCATTCACAGAGACAGCACTCAGGGCAGTGTTGATCCAGACAACAAGGTGTGATAAAGCCAGAAGAACTGAGAGTAGTCTTACTGTGGAGCACCCTTTCAGACTTCTCCTTGGTGCATTTTTCACCTTTGAAAGTCAGAACTGATGCGCAACATAGTCATGGCAGTGCATATGTAATGGTACCTCCAGATTCCTCCACCTCACTTCACTTCTAATTTAGTCTGTGTGTAGTTAGGATTCCATTTTAGATTTAAATAGTTAATTTCTGAGTCAAATAACCAACATAGTATCATTAGAAGATTCTAATTTTTTCAAATGGAGTGTGAAAATGTCGCATTTCCATTTTGTTGACCCACCTCCTTGTTCAGAAGCAATTGAAATGGCTTTGCATTATGGCCCCAAAATATCATAACTGATCAGGCTATGGTATTTTTCACTTATCAAATCCAAGAGGAGAAAAAGATAAATAAATAGCTTCCTGATGTTTTCTGCCTCTTAAAATTCCAAAGACATCTATTTTGTTCATTTTATAGAACTTTCTGGCTTCACATCATTTGTCCATAAAGCCTTCATATATAACCCTTTTTTTACATTTTGGGTAACTAAATACTTTGTGATGGTGGTTTAAGAATGGTATTTTCCAATTCAATATTCCCACTGAAACCACTCCAAACCATGTGCTGCTTGATCACTTCCCTTAGCAGACTGGAGAGAAAAACTGGAGACATGAAAAGCACGTGTTGAGATAACAACAATTTACTGGAAACAGCAATAAGATAAGAAAATGAACAGCAGCAACAACAACATCAATACTAGTGGCAGAAGGCACAAGAAAGAGGCAAACAATTCACAGGGACGCAGACACACCCCGTCCTTAACAATACCCAACTGTTCCTTCTGCCGTGCTACACCCATCTGGAAGCCAGCCCTTCCTCCATCCCTGGAAAGGGACACAAAGTTGCACAGAATAACCTAGGTGTCCTGGCTGGAACCAGGACATTTTCTGCTCCTTATTCTGTATCATCTCCATCATGCCCAGATGCTGCACCTTCCAACTATATACATACATCTTCATGTATACATAAGCATGAGTATCGTTTCCATAGTCAATGACCATCCCTCCAAGGTGTCTGTTGACTTCCTTTAGTCGATGACTAGGGGTTCAGTCCATCCTAGATATCTTCCAAGGCAGGGGGCTGGTGTGCTGTCAGGCAGTTGCAAGCTGGATCAGGAGGTCACAGATGGAGCAGTTCGTACTCATTGTCCATGGTAGTTCTGGCATCCAGTGTCATTCAGCAATCACTTTTATACAATTCAACATTTCAGACTGTTCTAACGCAAAAATCAAATTCCCTTGAGGTACACACTGTGTTTTCCTGTCCCAAATGCACCCAGGTCCTTGAGCAAAACCAATCCCATGGATGAGTTTGCCTTTGTTTGAGGCAGGATTAATCCAAATTGTCTTCCCTAACACATTTCTCACATGCTCCACAGGGACTTTATATCCTTCTGCAGTACACTGAGGTTTTGATCGGGCAGGGCAAGCAAGGTAGATCCTCTAGTGTTAACTAACCAGGGGGCCTGTGCTAAATGCAGATCCCAGTGTTGGAGGTCTCACCACCCGTTGCTTTCAATGTGGTTTTTACCAGTCCACTGTACCATTCCATTTTCCTAGAGGCTGGTGCAGGATAGGGAATATCATGCACCTGCTCAGTGTCACGCTGACCCAGGTGTAATGAGGATATTTTTGAAATGAGTCTCATTGTCCAGCTCTATTCTTTTGGGTGCTATGCCACGACATGAGCTGCTTTTCAAGGATGGTGTTCTGGGCAGTGATGTGAAGCACAGGGTGCATCTCCAGCCATCCTGTGGTTGTCTCCACCATTGTCAGCACACAGCGCTTGCCTAGACAGGTTTATGGGAGTGAGATGTAATTGATCTGCCAGGCTTCCTCACATTTATATTTCAACCCTCGTCCCCCACACCAAAGAGGCTTTACCCATTTAGCCTGACCGATTGCAGTGCATGTTTCACAGTTATGGATTACCTGGGGTATAGTGCCCACTCCTCAGTCACAAGCTTATCTGGATGTTGCATCTCTTCCCTGATGGCCTGAGGTGTTATGGGCCCACTGACCCAGAAATAATTCACCCTTATGTTCCAGTCCAGATCCACCTGAGACACTTCAGTCTTGGCAGCCCAATCCACCTGTCCATTTTTGCAGTATTCTTCAGTAGCCCGACTCCAACTCCCCCATATAATCAGCTACCAGAAAATGAAAAAGGATACGCTCTCTTCACTGATGATTCCTAGCATTTTGTGGGGATACATCAAAAATAGAAGGATGATGTATGAAGAAGTTACTGAGGGACAAGATGGATCAAGTCAGGGTGCAGAGCTGAAAGCCATCCAGCTGGCCTCAGGTGTCACTGAATGACAGGAAAGGCCAGCACTCTACCTCTACACTCACTCATGCATGGTGGCAAACGCTCTGTGGGGGTGGCTACAGCAGTCTAAGAAGAGTGATTGGCAGTGCTGAAGGAAACCATCTGGGCCACTGAACTGTGGCAAGACATCACTGTCCGGGTAGAGAAGTTGGCTGTTAAAGTACATCATGTAGATGCACACACATCTTCTGTATTGCTCCTCCCTGGAGCTGCCTCAGCATTCTCCTTGCAAATACTCTGTCACTTTATCAGGGTTGTGTAGGTGAACTGCTAAACCATTGGAGCAGAGAATTTTCCCAAAAACTGGGAAAATTTCCCATTCTCTCCCACATTATGTGGCACTCATGACCATCCACCCTCAGGGCAGGTCTCTGAGTGACCTCCCTAGAAATCTCTGTCTTGACTCTAAATACTGTGTAGACTGCACTGAGGAGACATGGCAGACTTAGCAACAAGAATATGCTTTCCTTAACATCCAGCAGGAATTCCAAATTCTCAAAAGCTGTTTTAACAGGTCTGTAGGAGGAAAAGGGGTGAAAATCTGGGGAAAGTCATCCCACCTGTTCTTCCCACAGATGGGGTATAATTGTTAATGGACTCCCAGAGGTAGTGCCTGAGTAAGGATAGGAAAGAAACACTGAATACACATCCCAAATTATCTTCATTGTCCTTGATGTTCTCATATCATAAACTGATATCCCACAGTAGAGCAACAAAGGGATCCTGATTCCTCTCCCTGCTCTGAAAAAGAGCACCATTATGATCACACAGTGGATATACAAAAACATGTACAGGGTTAGGTACCACACCCACATGAGCAGACCAAGCAACATTGCAACCAGTAGGTCTGGACCTCAGACAACAAATCAAATCAGATTAGATCAAATTTGTTTTCAGCTCTTTCTGGGAAGATGTGTTGTTATCTCAAGCCTTCATGCCTCACATTGGGCACCAAAGAAGGCCGTTGTGTTTTAGGAATGGTATTCTCCAATTCAGTGTTCCCACTGAAACCATGTGCTGCTCCAAAGCATGTGCTGCTCCATCACTCCCCTTCTCCTCAGCAGGCTGGAGAGGAGAATTGGAGGCATAAAGGGTAAAGCTCAAGAGATAACAACACCTTTTACTGGAAACAGCAGTGAGATAAGAAAACACAGTAGCAACAACAGTGCCAATGACAGAGAGTGCAAGAAAGAGGTGAACAGTCTGAGGTAGCAGGCAAACTCCCCCACAGTAATACCCAACCACTCCCTCCACCACAGTGCTCTGACCCAGAAGTGAGCCCTTCCCCAGAAAACAACACAAGATGCTGTAGAATAACCTCCAGGTCCTAACCATACCCCCTCCTGGCTACTGCAAAAATTACCCTGTCCTGACCAGAACCAGGACAATTGTGAAGAGAGATAAAGAAATTAGCATTTTATACTGAAAATTTTAAAACTCTGAAGGGGAAGCAAAACCTGCAAAATTTTTATATACCGTATTTAACATCCACACGTGTGTATGAGCGTATGTATGTATATATATGCTTATCTAAAATCCAAAGAAATTTAGTTACTAATTAATCTGTTAATTTCTGTCAGACTTTAAATATAATTTAAATGCTGTTATTCTTCACTCTTCTGGTGTGATATGTTCAGATGTGAAAATCACTTTACATGACTTCTGTTCTTCAATAATTCTTAAGTTTCTTTTAAAAAAATGTGGTTATATGTGAATTTGTGTTTTTGTCCACAGGAATTAGAAACAAAATTTTAAGCTATGACTGGAATAATACTTTAATTGAAATAATGGGGCAGGCTGTGGTTTTCTTTATCCAACAACACATGGTAAAAATTTGTCACCAGGGTTTAACCCTTCAATGCAGACCAACTAGCTTAAAACTAGCTGCTTTTGCTTCTTTTACATGATTTCAGGAGTCTCCTGTTAAGACTGGCTATAATTTTAATGTATTCAGTACTGTGAAACAACTGGAGAGCAGAAGCCATATATCAAGTTGCCATTTGTTTTTCCTTCTCAGTTGTGTGTATGTTTGTGAGTATTTAGCTGTTTTCACCAATGTTAAGCAAGCATTTCAGACAGTGTTTAGGATGTATCTCAGTTGCTATTAATAAGGTTGTTGGATCTGGATAATGTTATAGAATTCTTTTCTTTCTCTCTCCCTTCCTTTTTTTTCTTGTAATGCTTAGTTGGTAAGTATGATGCCGTATTTCAGAGCTGTTGCTTCATTGCACATAACTAACTCATCACTCTCTTTAACCTGTAGCATGAGCAGCAATTGCATAATGAAATTCGAAATTCCGTTTTCTGTGCTCATCTGTTAATACCCTTCAATCTCTGCGGTTCGTGTCTCATGTCTCACACCTGTTATCTTTTATCTTTTCTCCTCCCCCTTCCTCACTTCTTTCCACTCCTCCTTCCTCATCACTTCTTCATTCTCAACAAAGAAAGAAATGCTGTGATATTTCTTCTCCTTCCAAAACCTCCACTAGAAAGCATTGGCCACATCAAGGTAAAGGGCAAAGGCTTGAAACGGAAGGTCTTTCACGCTAGCTGTGAATGGTATGCTGTGCAAAACAACAACGGTTATTTTCTATTCTCTAATTTCCACCATTTGAAATGCTTTAATTTCTTGTAAAATCAGAACAAGATAGAATTTCAGAAAATGCGAATGCATGTTTCCCTGCCTGCCTTTTTCTATAAGGCACAGTGAGTCAGGCATTATCATGCTTTTCCAGATTGTTTGGCAGTGAAGTACCTAGTTCATGAACAAAATTACTGTCACCAGCTGGGGAACAAATAACAGCCCTTTCTCTCCCCTGTCACTCTGATGGGTCGTGTCAGTTTGCAGATAGAAAGTAGCATGCTGTTGCTCTGGAGCAGGCAGGTGAGGGACCGGGCAAGAGCAGCTAGTTTGCTAAATACCACAGGTTTATGACAATCTTTTAAATTTGCTCCTGGACTTCTTACCTTATGACCTCATTTGGTTTTGGAGGAATCTTTCAAAATAAATCATGACCAGTTTTGTGTGATTTTTGCACCCTTTCATATGTGAAAGGGTGCATATACTGAGGCAGAGAGATCTTCAGTTCTGATTATTGCATTATTATTTTAAAGAATTACCAGTAATAGCATGATGTGGAAGAAATAGCAAGTGATTTCTGGCTTACTGCAGTCCGCAGGGGTTTCCCCATTGACACCTGCAGGACCAGGCTTCTGTCTCTAAATTATGTGGGTTAGAAGCCTTCAGAGGCAAGTTGAGTTCAATCACACTGTCAGTCTCTGTAAATGGCTAATGAAAATGCAGTTTAGTTTTATGGATGGGAGTTCATAGTATTAATTTTCTGTAGCATGGGAAGGAGAATGTAATTTTGATTTCGTATTTTCTCCTTTTCCTTTTGTACCTCTGTGGAAGAAGATTTGGAGACAGGCTGTTTGTAGGAAAGAGCCTTGTCCCTTGCAGTGAGGACTCTGGGGCCACCAGAGCGTAGCTCTGGGCGCTGGGCTAATGAACGACATATCGTTGTCTCAAATTCATCTTGTTCCTTTTACAAAGAAACGTTAACATATAGTGCATCCAGTTAGTACAATCTGTTCAAGCTTCTGCCTTGTGGGCCCTGTAGGAATTTGCCTTTTGAAGCACCAGCTAAAGTTGGTATGGGAGAAGATGTTTGCTCTCTCAGTTGGCCCCCAATTCACTCCACCTCTTCAGCAGCATTCCTAGAGCTCCTTTCATGTGCAATGAGCTTCATGTTCTCATTAAAGACTGGATTCTTCTGGGTTGTGGTTTGACTAATGATTCCCCATCCCTGCAAGGGAACTGGAGTTGTTCCTTTTCCTGGTTAGCGGGAGAACGTTGCCCACTTCAGTGCTGCCTCAGTTGCTCAGAGCGAGGGGGTTCTGCAGTCCCATAGCTCAGTGATTTCTGGCATAATCTTTTCCGTAGGGGTGGATTTGTGGCAGTTGCTAATTCCATGAGCAATACCATCACCCACAGCTGCTAAAGGGCTAGGAGACGCTGTGGCAGTGACAGCAGCACTGAGATTCCATTCTGCCCCTCGCTAAGAGACCCCGCGCTGCGAGTGCGGAAGGCGGCCCTGACCCGTCTGGTTCTTGCTGTCCTCTGCAGGCTTCTGCCCAGAGACTCAGCCGGGAGAAGCTCCAGCAGCAGCAACAGCACAGGTGGATGGAACAGACTTAGCCTCTCCAATGTCTCCTCGGACTAGCAAGAGCCGCATGTCCATGAAACTGCGCCGCTCCTCTGGCTCGGCCAACAAGTCCTGAGGGGCAAGACACCGCAGCTTTCTCGTGAAGAGCACTGGCCCCCTTCCCGCAGCGACTCGCCGCCCTCTGGTTCTTTGTACTGCTCACGCCTTTCATTCAAGGATAATGTCTCTCCTGTGTGTGCACCCATGCCCTGCATACTCCTTTTCTGTATGTTTATTTTAAACGGTGACACTGGAATCTTACTTTAATATTTTAGCTTTGGTTTTTTATCAATCTCCAGTCTGCCTTTTTTTTTTTTCGTTGCAGTGCAGTTTGTACCCTGCACCTTTTACCTACTCGATGATTATGGATGATTAACTTTGGGTTTTTAACTCTGGTTGATCTTGAGTCAACATGGAATTGGAGACTGCAGTTGGATTACACTATATTTATTGTGCCCCATTGCAATTTTCTCTGTAACAAAGAAAGAAATATGTACAATTTGAAAATGAATGTACAATTTTAAATTGAAGTTGCATTTGTAAAGTCTTTGTCAGATGTCATAATGTTAATGCACAAGATGTGTACAGATTATTTATGTTGAGAATAAAATAGTTCAATGGCCTTTCAAGCATTACAGAATCCAAATGAAATAATTCGCTCATAGCACCCTTTCATCATAAAGTGATGTATCATGTCATAATTCTGCAGATAATCTATGCCAGAAAAAAAAAAATCACTGTGCTGAAATTCTACTTATGCTTGGCTTCCAAATATTTTTATAATGTTTGCTTTTCCAAGTGGTGTCAATAGTAAATGCCATTGAGTTTCATGAGTTTTAGCCGTTATCATTAGGCTGCTCCATCTAGATGTATATTCTTTTTTCTTACATTAAAAAAAAAAATTAAAAACAAACAAACACTTTCCTGATAGAAATTCATTGCTGTGATGAATTCATTGCTAGGGAGGAAAAGGGAACATGCTCCAGGAGCCTGGCCTGAAATGCTAATAATTTCAACCTTCTGAGTGCAGATTAGTACACGAGTTCCACCCACCCAGAGGTATTTTCCTACAGAGAATTAAATGCTCACATTTTGAGTCTAGTAAACAACAAAATGCTGTTAACAAAATGTAGCATGGCATCGGTACTAACTGCATGTGTAAATATATCATATGGGCAACAATAAAAAAAGAAATTATGTATTGTCATTCATGTAGTATCTACAAATTTGTAATGGTTGAAGAGAAGACATGCTATTTAATAATCCAATAAAATTATTCTTACCACCTTTTGTATATTAGTCATTCACCTCACTGATTAGATTCTTAGTCCAGTTTATAGAAGAATTGTGTATTACATGCACATGGAGCCGTTAAATGCAGTACACAGGTTAGTTTTCCTTTGTGTTAAAAAGTACACACAAGTTCTCAAGAATGCCCTACTGAAAAACTTTTCCCCAGATCTAGTAAATACATTGCATGCTGCCCTGCAGATAGTACAAAGCATAGGCTGTTCCCTCTGGCAGGCTGGTTGTTCAAGTGCTAATTGTAGGAGCAGTTAATAATCGTCACCTTTGCTCTGGAGCCCTTCATCTTTGACTATACAAGGAGAGAAAGAGAAACCGTGATTTAAAAATACAAACCTAGTGACTTTCTCCAGGGGCAAACTCATTTAATTGCATAAACAGGCATTTTCACCTAAGTCTCTGTTGCCAACAAACGACAGAAAAATGCACAACTTAAAATAACGTGCTTTATTTTTGGCATATTAGTGAGTTGCAAGTTTAGCCTCCTTTGTTGGAAAGCAAATATTGGCTGCATTAGGTTGTATTGTATTAATTCATTTGTCCAGGTTCTGGAACTAAAATAACAAAGTCTGTGAATCACATTTAACATAAAGCACCTTTGGGCATGATACATCTTTGTTGTGTGTAGCAAAATACAAAACTACAGAAATAATTGCTTTAGAGGGTGCTAATCGAGAGATTGAAGTATTTTGCATGCTTATGTCAGAGAGAGTGTTAGAACAAAGACTGTGACTGGGATCAATTTGGTTCTTCAGAAGTCACCAGCTGACCCACTTTGCCCTGCTGAATTCAAGAAAGGCATGAGCTTTCTGTTAAATCTTTAATTGAATTTTCTTGCCCTTATTTTTAGCTTCATCTGCTATCACATTTAGAAACAAGCACTCTTGGAAAAAAATAAATTAAATAAATAAACAAACAAACAAACAGATACTGGCTGAAGTGTCAGTAGCTGGTAAATTCAACAGCATTTCAAAGCATTTGGCCAGAGCACTGTCAAAGGCAGGGATTACACACCGCGGGTTGCTTTGCCTAAGGTGGGCGTCGTTAGGGAGAAGGAAGGTAGCCCGTCACCTGCGCTTTAGCAACATGTCTAAAGACTGCTTCATGTCCTAATTTCAGCTGTTCACAAGACTCGGAGGAGCTCACATCAAAAGCGCAGCTCACAGGGGAGAGGGGTCGGAGGCCGCCGGAGAAGGCGAGCCGCGCTCAGGGTGCTGTCCGCCTGCCCGCGACGCGGGGGCCGGCAGGGCCACACGCTGCCGGCCTGGTGAGACCGAGCTGCCCTGCTGGCTGCTGTCCGTGCCGCGCTGACGAGCCACTAGGGCAGCGGAGCAGCTCTTGGAACGGGCGGCTGCCAGAGACGTGTGTTCTGCTTACCACGCAGTTGCCAGAGTACAGAGACACAGAGGAAGCAGGAGATGCGCACTTAGCTATAGAAGATCAACACCTCGTATTTCAATTAAGCAGACAGCACGATTAATTTCCCATACGTTTTGCTAGCTATTATATGACTTGACACTGACTTAATATGAACATTTACCTTCTCAGCTATCTTAGTACAGAGTACAGCGAACAAAACACCACGAATGTCGAAGCTCGAGGGCTAAGGCTATTAAAACAAGGTCACTAGATCAGGCTCTTTTTCTCACGAAAAATAATTCCTCTCTTTAGATACTCTATATACAGCCGTACTTCTCTCCGTCGCTACGGAAGATGCACTGGCGGTGGGGCCGCCACCCGACGCCTCGGCACTGCCCGCCTCCCGGCAGATGCTGGCGGGGCTCCTCGCCCGCTGCCGCCGGCCCGGGGCCGCCCCGGTGGCCGGGGAGCTGCGCGGCGCTCCCTGCCCTGCGGGGCTCGGCGTGA
>VXBQ01014057.1:18941-32463 GCA_013400175.1 Phainopepla nitens
CGGGAAGAGGGGCGTGTCCGAAGGGCGGGCGGAAGCGGAAGCGCGTGTTCGCGGCGGAGGCGCGGGGTTGCGGTGCCGGCGCGGAGCCTCCCGCTCCTTTAGGGCTTCCCGAACCTCTGGAGCTTTCCGTCCGGTTCCTGGAGCAACTCGGGCCACGCGTGCCGGGAGGTGTCGAAGCTGGAGCAGCCCAGACACTTGGATCCGCTACAAAGCCCGGCTCCGCCTCTGGCGGGCTCAGCATTGGCCCCGACGCCTTGGCCCCGGCACAGTCCCGGGAGGCAGGCACCGGGGGTGTTTCTCTTTCCCTCTTAAACTGTCTTTGTCTCAACTCCCTCGTCCAATTCTCTCCATCCCTGTGGGATCCCAGCAGGAAAAGAATCACTTTACCGGCACAACCAGCCCCCCAAAATCGAGCAGCATGGAGCGAAGGAAACGTGGGGTCATGGAGCAGGAGAAGCTGGGAACATGGGGCAAAGGACACTGAGATCATGGGGCAAAGGAAACTGGGATCATAGAGCAGGAGAAATCGGGATCATCCCAGCTCAAGGATTTGGCACCAGGGAGTTGTTGTGGACCTTCTCGAGGCAGAGTAGGCAATGAGGGGCACAGGAGACCCCTCTGCTCTGGTGGTACCAGTGGAAAGAGCCAGAAAAGGGGGTATGGGACTGGGATGGAGGGAGATGGGGGGACGAGGGACTTCCGGGCTGCGCCGGGGTGCAGGGAGGTGCAAAGGAAGCACACAGGATGCGGAGAACCACCTTTCATTGCCCCCGGGCACCGGCACCAGCAGCGGGAGGTGTGCCGAGTGGGGCGTGGGGACCCTCAGAGCAGCGCACAGTCGTTGCTAGGCGTCACCTTGGAGGTGGCCCTGATGAGCCCGAGGTGCTGCGGGCGGTACGGGGGGTAGCGCGGGGCGTTGAGCGGCTCCCGGCCCATCCCGCGCTTCAGGCACCCGCGGCGGTGGGAGAAGGTGTCGAAGCTGAACTTCCCGTGGTGCGCTCCCAGGCCGCTGTTCCCTGGAACACACAGCACAGGGCCCAGGTGGGTGGCCGGATCTGGCCGTCCTCTGGGTCAAAGAGCCCAAAGTTAGGCTCCCAACTCTGTAAAAGTGGCTTCGTCCAGCTGCTTTCCGAGCCGTGGGTGAGCTGCCCAGGAATGTGGCCCGCAGAGGAGCACGGAGGTGACCTGGTGCACACCCAAGTGGATGTTTGCAGTGGGAAGATGAGGCTGGGAGGTGGAGAGATTCACGTCAGTGGATTTTACCATTTCAATTAACATATTTAGCAACTGGAAGGGTGTCACTGATGAGGCAGCAGCAGGATGATCCCACCAGATGAGCTTCCCTAGCACAGGAATAGCCTCCAAAAGACATCCCATCCATGCTGGATCCAGCCCTGCTGCAAGGGGGCAAGAGAGGCACAATGACCGAGGTGCCTTTGGTGAGGTGGGACCCAGCACCAAGGATGAATGCTGGGAAGTGGAAGCTGGCTGGCCAGGAACAAGCACGGGAAAGCCAGGCAGGCTGGCAAAAAATAACGAAATCCACACATCATTTGACAGCAGACGGGACGAAGTTCCATGAGTCAGCCTGAGCCAGTCAGTGCTCCTGATAAAACACTGCTTGTGGCTGGGGTGGTGCGTTGGGTTCAGCACCTCACACATCAGCATCCCCAGGACAAAGGGAGGTCACCGATGCCTCCTGGGTGGGGAGAGAGATAAAAAAGGTGGAAAACAGGAGCTGGTAGTGGAGATCACCCCATAAAAAGGGAGCGTCTCCATCATGGAATCCCAGAATAGTTTGGGTTGGAAAGGACCTTAAAGATTATCCAGTTCCAGCCCCCTGCCATGGGCAGGGACACCTTTCAATAGACCAGGTTGCTTCCAGCCCGGTTTCCCTGTGTTTGAAACAAGACATTTCCACGGATCCAGGGAACACAGAGCTTGGGATGGGGAGTATGGAGAGAAAGAACCTCAGGCTGTTTCACAGGTGTCCAGCAAAGCCCAAGAGCCCAAGGTGAAGCAAAGGGCTTCTGAAGGAGAATTTTTCTATGGATTACTGAGCCCTCTGGAGCCGAGAGTTCCTCCTGAGAGCCCTCCTGACCGTGGGTGGGATCACATCTAGCTACCAATGGCCAGGATTGGGGATTTTGGACCTACCAATGCCTCCGAAGGGCAGTGAGGTCAGTGTCACATGCATCAGGGTGTCGTTGCCACAGAAGCCACCACTGCTCGTGCGCTCCAGGACCTGGTTCACTATCTGGGAGTGACAGGAGGAAGATGGGACATGGGTCTCCCACCCCATTCCCCTACTTCCAAACACAATCCATGTCCCCTAACTAGGGCTGTGTGCCGTAAGGAAAACACTTGGAGCACAAACATGGCTGGATACAGCTGCCAAGGAGCACAGGGCAGGTGCAGTCCTGGCCTGGCTCTACCTTGTCATCAGAAGAGAAGGCGTAGACGGCCAAGGGCCGCTCCTGGCTGTTGATGAAGTCAATGGCTTCATCCATGTTGGCAATGACGACGATGGGCAGGATGGGCCCAAAGACCTCCTCCTGCATGATGGGATCCGAGGGCAGCACGTCTGCCAGCACCGTGGGAGCTGTGGAGAGGAAACCCAACAGCATCAGCCGGGCACAGAGGTCAGAGATGACACCTTGGTTGTCCCCTAGGACCCACCTCCTGTACAAAAGGCCACCTGGCCAAGCACCCAGTTCCCATCATAATCTACAGACCCAAAATGTGCTCCATGCAGGGATGAAGATGCGAGCGACCCCCAAGCCTCACCGATGTAGCGCTCTGCCTCGTCCGTCTGTCCCCCGATGGCCACGCGCCCGCTGCCCAGCAGCCTCTGCACCCGCTGGAACTGCTTGTCACTCACGATGCGGCCGAAATCCGGCGAGTCTCGGGGGTTGTGGCCATAGAAATCATCAATGGCCTGACGCAGGGCCGGGAGCAGCTTCTCCTGCATCTCTATGGTGCAGAGCAGGTAGTCGGGCGCGATGCAGGTCTGCCCCGCGTTGAAGAAGCGGCCCCAGGCCACGCGCCGCGCCACGTTGGTCACGTTGCAGGTGTCGGACACATAGCAGGGGTTCTTGCCCCCCAGCTCCAGCGTCACCGGCGTCAGGTGCTTGGCAGCGGCCATCATCACGATCCGCCCCACCGGGGAGCTGCCTGCAGGCAGGGAAAACACAGATTGAGGTGGGAATCCCGCCAGCCATCGTACGGCTCTGGGATACGGCACTGGGTCCTGCCAGACCTCAGACAGACATCCCAGACCCTGCAACAGATCCTGGCACCACATCCCCAACCCAATCCCTGCCTTCTTAGCAGGGACGTCTGGAGGGAACCCATCTTCCTCCTCACACAAAATCCAGGCAGGGCTCTGCTCTGTCCTGTGGGACGTACCAGTGAAGAAGATGTAGTCAAACTTGTTCTCCAGCAGCCTGGTGGTCTCTGGCACACCACCGGTCACCACAGCAAAGCAATCCTGCAAGGAAAAGAGCCATCCCACCAATAGCATCCTGGTAGGCTGGGACACTGGCTGTGCAGAGGAAGGAAGTTGGGCAGTACATGGAACCAGAGATGGTGTGTGAGGCAGGCACAGAGCACAGATCTGTGTGTGCAGGGGTGCCCCAGCCATGCTACAGAGAGAGTGTCCCACCTTGTCCAGGTAGCCAGGCAGTGCTTCTGCCACGAGTCTTTCTGTCTTCTTGGACACCTCCGAGGGTTTGACTATGACACAGTTCCCTGGGGAAGACGGACAGGATGTTGGAGCTGTGACACGGTGACAGCCAGCCCATGGACGAGGTGCCCTCGCCAGTGCTTGGCACTGCTGGGATCCTCCAGGCCAGGGGACTGGAAGGTTGTGGCTCACCAGCAGCGATGGCCCCGATGAGGGGCACGAGGAAGAGGTGGATGGGGTAGTTCCAGGGAGCTATGATGAGCACCACCCCATAGGGGTCCTTGCGGATGAAGGCAGAGTCCAGCTGCATCGCCTGTGGGACACCCACCACGTCAGGTCCCGCCCTGCACCACCATCCCACCCAGCTCTGCCTCCCATCCTCTCTCTCCTCTTCCCTCTCACCAGAGTCCTGTCCACCTGCTCGTCCTTCATCCAGCAGGACAGGTTTTTCAGGGTCTCATGGAGCTCATTCTTGCACAGGAGAATCTCAGATAATTCGGCTTCAAAGGGTGCCTGCAGACACCAAAGATGCAACATGTCACCTTGACATGTCCTGCAGCTATTCTCCCAACACTCCATAGTGTTTTGCCTAGGATTTGAGGACTGGACCCCTCTACATCCCATGCTGGATTTGAATCCCTAAGGTTGTTGAGCACACCCTGTTTCTGCAACATGACGCTTTTAAGAACTGATTGCTTAAAAATAGGAAAATTTATGCAGATCCTATTCATCTGGACAACAGGAAGAGTAGGAAAGGGTGTCCAAAGGGACTAGGTTGGAGAAGAGAAGACAATGAGCCCTGTGTGTTATTAAGACTCTGGCTGCAGAGCCAGGGGACTGGGGCTCAGGGAGTCACAGCCTGGGTGAGCCTTGTGAGAGGGAAGGGGGTGACATCAGGTGGAAAGTTCAGGGCAGGGACCAGGGACAGAAATCAGGGATTAACCTGCCCAGGGAAGAGGGGAACTGAGGTTGGTGGGTGTGGGAATGGCTATCCATGTCAAGGGGGTCCCCACAGCCCCCTCTGTCTATGGCAGAGGAGGGATGGACTCTGGAGGATGGTGACTGGGACATGCTTCACCTCAGTCTCCCAAATCCAGAGGCTGCGAGCCCAGGGCAGAGCCCAGGCAGGGCTGAAGAACCCAGTGAGAGGAGGACAAAGCACTCCCATCTGGGCTGTGGGAGCCCTTCAGCTGCTCCAGCCACCAAGTCCATCTTCTTGTCCCCTCTCACCTTGCCCAAGTCAGAGGCAGTGGCCTCCAGGATCTGCTGCTTCTTGTCATCCAGGAAGCGTCCCAGGGCCTCCAGCTGGGCCATGCGGTATTTCATGGGCCGGGTCTTCCCAGAGAGCCAGGATGCACGCAGCTGGCTCACCAGCCCTGCAAAGGGGTTCCTGCTGTGGGGACAGAGCTGTTAGAGGGACACCAGCCCCATTCCAGCTTCTCAGAGCCCTTCATCGTCCCAGCCCCACATCCAGCTGCCACTCCAGGGAGAAGATGGAGCCCTGGGACCCCTCCTGCCACCCCTCTGTCCCTCCACACTCTCACCTCGTGGCATCACCATCCACACTCCCGTTCCCACCGTCACCCTCGGGGGTTCTCCTGGCCTCGTTCTCAGGGAGCTGCGGGAAGGCAGTTCCAGTCTCCATGCTCCCACAAGCGTGGTGTGGGATGGTTGCACCGGGGTTAGCAACCACAGCTTCCCTCTTCTCGGCTAACAAGGTGGCTGCCGGCTTCCTGTCCTGCCCCGCCCCTTGGCCGCCTGCCCTGACCCTTGGCCGCCCACCCCGCCACACCTCCATTCCAGCTAAAACCCGCTTGGGACGGGAAACGCCCCCCCAACCCTCCCAGCACCCCCCAGACCAGAGGAGGGAGGCACAAAGAGGGGCTGGGAGAGAGTTTGATGCAAAGTCTTTACTACAGGCTGAGTTACACGGAGCAAAGAGCAACAGAGAGGAGGGAGAGAGATTCATTCCAAAGGAAAAGTCCGTGTGAGGGGCAGATGGGACTGACGGGAGTGCTTCTCCACTTCTCCACCAGAAAGAGAGATTTGGAGTAAGAAAAAGGTTTTGGTCATTTCAGCTGTGTCCTGGAAAATGGTTTGGAGCAGAGGTCACAAGGGTGCAGAGGGGATGTCCATCCTGGCTGTCCAACATGCTCCAGGGAGGCAAAGGACATGGCGAGGAAGTGGGGAGTGTGATGAAGAGGGAGAGTGGGACAGTCCCAGTTCTCCACGGTGACTCTGTGGCATCTTCAGAGCAGGACCTGCCAGCCTCAGAGCAGGACCTGGCAGCCTCAGAGCAGGACCTGGCAGCCTCAGAGCAGGGTGCAGGTGCCCCTGCGCTTCACCTCGAAGGTGGTGGTGAGGAGCCCCAGCTTCTGCTGGGTG
Organism: Phainopepla nitens; assembly: GCA_013400175.1. NCBI lineage: Eukaryota > Metazoa > Chordata > Aves > Passeriformes > Bombycillidae > Phainopepla > Phainopepla nitens. Next base: position 25,012 of record VXBQ01014057.1, read on the forward strand.
TAGGGCGGGTAGCGCGGGGCGTTGAGCGTCTCCAGCCCCATGTTCCGGTGCAGGCAGCCGCGGTGGTGGGAGAAGGTGTCGAAGGTGAACTTCCCATGGTATTTTCCCAGGCCACTGTTCCCTGGAACACACAGGACAGGTCCATGCTCAGGATGGGATTCTGCTCCTGATGATGTCTTCTCCAAGCATCAGAACGAGGGAAAAAGACACCTGGCAGGATTTTCTGAGCAGCACAGACGTGTTGGAGGAATACCATTTTTCCAGTGCCTCCTCCAGGTATATGGATGCTCAGTCCAGCCAATCCTCCTGCAGCTCAGCAGTTTGGAGGCCCCAGCGCCTCCTTTTTACCCACCTCCATTGATCTACACAAGCTTTTCTGTGTTCTGCAAATCTTGGTTTCCCTCCATGACGCTCCACTGCATCTCCCCACGGTTGGAGCTGTTTGACCTTCTTCCAGGAATTCTAAAAACCTGGAGCCACATTGGCAACACCAGTTCTCCCAGTTCCTGTGGCTGGTTTAACTGGAGGTTAAGAGCCCAGTGACTTCCCGTGGAAGCTTTGGTGCAGTCTCACCCCAGTGACTTCAGCCCCTTCACCTGCTCTGAAGTGACTTTACCTGATAATTGAAGGTGGTTGGTCTGAATCATTCCCAATTAAGATAAGTTACGGAATGGGAAGTACAAAAAATTGTTCCCTGAGCCACAGGCAGGTGAGGAATTAATTGTCTGGGTGTTTCATTATGTCTGAGTCAGGTGCCAGCCCCGACAGAGATGCTGAGCAAGGAAGGGCAGCACCAAATGAAAGGACTTATCTCAGAAATATTTTGGGAAGAGATAAAGACACAGGGAAGTATTCTGGGAAACAACATTCCTGAATTCCTGGATCCCTGGACCATGCTGCACTCACAGGTCAGGGCTGAGCAGCCTCACTTTCCACCTGAGAAAGCAAAAACTGGTGCCTCTGGAGACCAAAAATTTCTTGTTCTCCAAGGAAGATCTCCAAAACCTGGAGGTTCTCCAGTTTTCATAAGTGTTTCGTTCCTACTATATTGTCCTAAAAGTTGGAATGAAGGTACTACCTGACTCCTGAGGGACATTAAGGCATCCAGCCCAGCACCCACACAGGCTTCAGGAGGAAACTCACATTCCTCACCATGGCTCAGGCCACAGATCACACCTGGCTCCCAATGGCCAGGACAGGATTTTGGACCTACCAATGCCTCCGAAGGGCAGTGAGGTCAGTGTCACATGCATCAGGGTGTCATTGCCACAGAAGGCTCCGCTGCTTGTCCGCTCCAGGACCTGGTTCACTATCTGGGAGGGAGCAGAGAAGGCAGATGAGGGGCTTGCACTTGGCAAACATTACCCAGCTTACCCATTGGATGTTCCCAAAGCATCTGGGCTCTAAAGACCCTTCAGAGCAGGTCTTGGGGCTTGTGGAGGTGGCGCCTGACTTCGCTCCCCACTTTTTCTGCTCCACAGACACACCTTGCTGTCGCAGGAGAAGGCATAGACGGCCAATGGCTGCGGCCGCGCGTTGATGAAGTCAATGGCTTCCTCCATGTTGGCGATGACGACGATGGGCAGGATGGGCCCAAAGACCTCCTCCTGCATGATGGGATCCGAGGGCAGCACGTCTGCCAGCACCGTGGGAGCTGTGGAGAGGAAACCCAACAGCATCAGCCAGGTACAGAGGTCAGAGACTAAACCTCCCCTCAGGACCCATTTCTAAGCACCCCTAAAATGCTTTTCCCTCTAGAGCCTGCCTTCTATATGAAGAACCCCTGACAACCCCCAATGTTCTCACCAAGATGCGAGCGACCCCCAAGCCTCACCGATGTAGCGCTCTGCCTCGTCCGTCTGTCCCCCGATGGCCACACGCCCGCTGCCCAGCAGCACCCTGAGGCGCTGGAACTGCTTGTCACTCACGATGCGGCCGAAATCCGGCGATTCTCGGGGGTTGTGGCCGAAAAACTCGGTGATGGCCTCGCGCAGGGCGGGCATGAGCTTCTCCTGCATCTCTATGGTGCAGAGCAGGTAGTCGGGCGCGATGCAGGTCTGCCCCGCGTTGAAGAAGCGGCCCCAGGCCACGCGCCGCGCCACGTTGGTCACGTTGCAGGTGTCGGACACATAGCAGGGGTTCTTGCCCCCCAGCTCCAGCGTCACCGGCGTCAGGTGCTTGGCAGCGGCCGTCATCACGATCCGCCCCACCGGGGAGCTGCCTGCAGGCAGGGAAAACACAGATTGAGGTGGGAATCCCGCCAGCCATCGTACGGCTCTGGGATACGGCACTGGGTCCTGCCAGACCTCAGACAGACATCCCAGACCCTGCAACAGATCCTGGCACCACATCCAGGCAGGGCTCTGCTCTGTCCTGTGGGACGTACCAGTGAAGAAGATGTAGTCAAACTTGTTCTCCAGCAGCCTGGTGGTCTCTGGCACACCACCGGTCACCACAGCAAAGCAATCCTGCAAGGAAACAGAGAAAATCCCCTTGTGTCACCATCTGTCCTCACCAACAGCATCCCAGGAATGGGACACTGGCTGAGCACAGAGGGAGGAGGTTCTGCACAGAGATGATGTGTGGGGATGGTGGGTGTGAGGCAGGGTTGGGAACACCGTGGCTCAGGAACAACAGACAAGGACAAGAAGGGCTTCTTACGTTGTCCAGGTAACAGCTCAGCGTTTCAGCAACAAGTCTTTCTGTGTTCTTGGAGATCTCTGAGGGTTTGATGATGGCGCAGTTCCCTGGGGGAAGATGGACAGGCCATCAGCACAGTGACATGGTGACAGCCAGCCCTTCTGGGGATGAGACCCTTGGGGAGACCCTGGCACTTCCAGGCCAGAGGGTGGGAAGGTTGTGGCTCACCGGCAGCAATGGCCCCGATGAGGGGCACCAGGAAGAGGTGGATGGGGTAGTTCCAGGGCGCTATGATGAGCACCACCCCGTAGGGGTCCTTGCGGATAAAGACAGAGTCCAGCTGCATCACCTTTGAGGAAGAACATGACCTCAGCACTGCCTTCCCCACCAGCAATCCCTCTCCCCTGCTTCCTTTTTCCCAGAGCTTCCTTCTTACCAGGTTCTTGTCCACATGCTCATCCTTCATCCAGTTCGACAGGTTGTTGAGGGTGACGTTGAGCTCATTCTTGCAGAGGAGGATCTCACTGAAGAAAGCCTCGAAGGATGGCTGGGGACAGACATCGTGGAAATGCCACCCCAGCAGTGACCCCATCACTGACCCCGTCACTCTAACACAGACCCCATCACTCGAAAACCAGCCCCACCACCCCAGGAAGCGTCTTTCCCCTCTTCCAAACAGGAATAGCAGGAGGATCTCTTCAGCAGAAGTTTCCATCACCGCCTGTAACTCCCAGGGAATATCCCAGAAATTTTACGAAAATAGTTATTTGGCCAGAAGGAAAAAAAAACAAACAAAATTGAACATTTTCATGGTATTTAACAAATTCCTGTGCTCAACACTGTGAACTGGCAACAGAACCCCAAGCCAAGCGGACACCGAAGCAATGTCAGCAGAGCTCCTGAAGAGCTGGTCCTGGTGGAAGGCATTCTGACCACTTGGATATTCAAGCTGGAAGCAAAGCCCTGAACTCCCTTCCACTGCCCATGGACAAAAGCTTAAGTTTAGTCAAAGTCTTAAGACCTTGACTAAAGGGAAGTAATAAGAACCACAGCTTAGTTAAACCCCTTGTGAATGGAGAAGCGGAGCCCGGACTGGGATCATTTCATCCTTGCAAGAGAAGACACCACGGACAGCCCAGCAGGCTCAGTGGAGCCCCTTCATGAACGTAGAGACCAGAGGAAGTAAAGCTCCTGTGCTCCTCCAACCCAAAAATACCCCTGGATTGGAGTCTTCCTGCCATCCCTGCACCACTTTGGGATTGGGAAGGATGGTTGCTGATTCCCAGGATCTTCCACCCCCAAGAGACCTTCAGGTCCCCGAAATGCAGTTGCCAGGAGGTGCAAGGATGCTCTTGGAAGTGAGGGCTTAGCAGGCACATGAGATAATCAGGTGAAGCAACGGGGCTGTTCTCAGCCCAGGATGACGACAGCATCACCAGGATAAGGAAGATGATGGTTCATTAAGAAATTTGATGGCATAGAAAGGCTGTGAGATAGGACATTAAGCCTGAGGTCATCCAAGTGCCACCAATCATGGGCACCAGAGAGGAACCGGCGCCGCTGGAGGTGAGACACCACCTCAGCTACGTAAGAGCAGGTGAAGTGTCCATCTAGCTATGAGGGCCCGGCTGCATAACAAGCTCATTACTGGACAACCGGATCTAATTAGGCATAATTAGGAAAGATGATGGACACACTCAGAACACTGATGTCTATCAAGGCCTGGCTGAAGGAGAAGGCCTCACCTCCAACAAACACGGCAATTAGGAGCCTTGGGAGACGGCAAGACGTGGAAAGACATCGCTGAGGGCATGGGCCACTGCGCTGATGCCGAACAAAGAGGTGAGGATCACATAATGGAATCCTGGAATGGTTTGGGTTGGAAGGGACCTTGAAGCTCATTCAATTCTGCCCCGTCATGGACAGGGAGACCTTCCACTAGCCCAGGTTGCTCCCACCTGGCCCGGAACACTTCCAGGGATGATGAGCTGAGACCACTAGAACTATCCATGGTGCAAATGCTTCCACTTCACCAGCAGATTGTCCAGGAGCTTCTGGCATGCCACAGTACCCTGAGCCATATCCAGAGCCCTGCCCATGCCACCGTGCCAGTGAAACCAGTCACTTGGAGGCTCTGAGAGGAATGTGCAGTGCCAGCATGTTGCACAATGCCAGTAATCCCGGGCGTGCCGGGCTGGCCAGGAGCACCCCAGGATGTCACCTCTGTGGATGTGACACGGACCCCCAGGATGCAGACCAGAGTGTGAAATGCTCCCAGCTCGGCCGGTCACCGACAGGCCAACAGGGCCTTTGCCTGGTTTCAGGGCACCAGGGATGGGATCAACAGCATGGTACCTCCGCTATCCCTGGATCTGCAGAGATCCAGCACTCCCAGCCTGGGAGCACATCAAGGGGGAAGCAGGACCCCAAGAAGGGACATCCCTGTACCCACACCCCCACAAGGATGCAATACCCAGACAAGGGTGTGTGAAGGACTTCAAAGATGTGATGCCAGTGGCCACCAATTCCCAGCCCCTCTTACCTTGCCCATGTCCAGTTCAGTGGCTTCCAGGATCTCCTCCTTCTTGTCATCCAGGAAGCGTCCCAGAGCCTCCAGCTGGGCCACACGGTATTCCAGGGGCCGTGTCTTCCCCGAAAGCCAGGATGCCCGCAGGTGGCTCACCAGCCCCACATAGGGGTTCCCACTGCTGGGACAAGGGTGTTAGAGGGAACCCAGCCCCATTCTACCTCCCCAGAGCTTCATGCCATCCCAGATCCACGTTATCCCATCTCAGCATCAAACTGGACCCCAGATTCCCTGGGGACAGGGCAGGGAGTCCACACACACCTGTCTCCCTTGCTGCTGGGAGCAGCCCAACACAGCACCCTTCCCAGCAGATCCTGTCTTTTCCCTTGGCCCATGCTGGGATGTGGTGGCTCACAGACCTCAGACTTTTCCCCCAGCGGCAACATGGCACTGCCACAGTTTCCCTTGCCCACCTCCCTGTCTCCCTCCTGCCCCCAGCCCCTCGCTCTCACCATGGAGTGCTGCAGACCATTGGCATTGGCCCCTTCCTGATCCCGCTGCCTCCACTGCACCCAGCAGCTTTCCCAGGATCTTTTCCAGGATCACTGCCCATGGTGCTGCACTTGCCGTGGCCTGGGAGCTGCTGCCTGGGGGGCTCGAGGGCCTGCTGCGTGGCCAGCTGTTGGAAGGAGCTGCTGGTCTCCATGGAGAGCGTGGTGGCCCTGGGGAGAGACACTGCGTGGGTTATGCCAGGATGGAAGTGCTGGAGATGCCGGCTCGATCCCAAGAGGAGTCACCCGCAGCACCTTTGAAGGGCGGCTTGGTGCTCGGAGCCGTCCTGGTTGCGCCGTGACTCAGCCCAGGGCAGCTGCCAGAGGCCCTGGGAGATGCCTGGGATTCCCGGGGATAATTGCCATCCTCTGGACACTGACCTGCCCAGGCTGCCCTGCTGATGTAGGGTCACCTTTGGAGACCTCAGGGACAAGACACCCCCAAATGTGGGGGGCAGAGCTGCAGCCCCCCATCTATCATCCTCTCCCTCTCCATGCCCGGACACCCACCCTTCCTCGAGGGAACCCCCCTGTGCCCCACAGCCCCCACCAGCATGGGGGGTGCCAGAGGGGTGCCATGCAGGGAGTGCCAGTTTTGGGGACCCCGCAGTGCTTACCTGGGAGCTTGTGTGGAAGCTGGAGGAGCGCGAGGCCAGGCAGGCACTGCTGAGGCTCGGCGTGGGGGTCCCTAAATGCTGTGGGGCTGGGCCCCATGGCCAGGGGCGGGAAGGATTGGGCCCCGCCTCCATGGGACTGGCAGTGGGGACAAGGTCTGGGATGGGATAGGATGGAATGGGACCTCCCCCTTGGGATGGTGGAACTCCCATGGCCACCACACCACCACCATGAACCTTGACCCATTTGGACCCCACAGATACCCCTCATCCTGCTCCTGTGACCACCCTGATCCATAGCGTTCCCACAGACACCACTCATCCTGCTTCCCAAGGGTTCCATGATCAATAGACACCCACCGTGCTGCTACCATGACTACCCTGACCCATGGGGATCCCACCAACACCCCTCACCCTCATTCCCAAGGGTTCCATGACCAATAGAAACCCATTATCCTGCTCCCAGGATCACGCTGACTCATGGGGTGCCCACTGACATCCTTCATCCTGCTTCCCAAGGGTAGACTCCCTTCATCCTGCTCCCAGGACCATCCCCAGGAAGGGCCCTTTGCCCCAGCGCCCCAGGGTGGCTCCTCCTGCCTGGGGTGTGGGGGATCCTCAGGATGGGTGTTGCCCCTGCCCCACTGCCAGGACCCTTCTGGTGCTGTTCCCTGTGTATCCCCCCTATCCCGCAGAAATCAGCATCCTCCCAAGAGTCCCATCTCAAGAATCCCCCGCTACCGGCTGGGCCAGATCCTGCCCTGGAGATGTCACCCCGTCCGCCCTGCCCAGCAGTCCCCTCGCCCTGCCCTGGAGATGTCCCCCCGTCCGCCCTGCCCAGCAGCCCCCTCGCCCTGCCCTGGGGCCCCCCGCCGTGCCACGCACCCGGGCACCCTCCCGGCCCCAGCTTTGGGGTGACACCAGGGCAGGCACGTGCCCTACACCCGCCGAGTGGGGTGTCCCCCCGCCCAGGCACGCTGGCACATCCCCCGGGCCGGGAAGGAGAAGTGAAACCGGCAGGGCGCAGCACCCAACGGCACGGGGCACCTCGAGGAGGCAGCACCCACCGAGGCCTGGTGGGAGCGCTAGGGCGGCTGGGGGTCACAGGGAGGCGGGGGGG
>VXBQ01014059.1:0-108294 GCA_013400175.1 Phainopepla nitens
ACCTGTGCCAGTGCCTCACCTCCCTCTTGGGAAAGAATTTATTCCTAATATCTAATCTAAAACTACAAACTTTCAGTCTGAAGGCATTCCCCCTTCACTCCATGCCCTTGCCAAATTACCCTCTCTAGCTCCCTTGTAGCCTCTTTAGGTACTTTCAGTCTGAAGGCATTCCCCCTTCACTCCATGCCCTTGCCAAATTACCCTCTCTAGCTCCCTTGTAGCCACTTTAGGTACTGGAAGGGGCCATAAGGTCTCCCTGAAGCCTTCTCTTTTTCAGGCTGCATAAACCCAACTCTCTCAGCCTGTCATTGCAAGAGATGTGCTCCAGCCCTGTGATCATCTTTGTGGTCCCAAGCTGTCTCACACCTGGGTTTATTTTAAAGAAAGCACTTGCAGCTGTGCACCACTGAAATACACATGGAGTCCACAGACTATCAGCTAAAGAATAAAACTACCTTAATTTTTCCTGACCAAAGACTGGAAAAAAAATAAATAAAATAACCAAGCAAGAGTAAATGTCTTCTCTTGCTAGGCTGGGAATAGCGTTACAACATGTTTACACTCCCACAAATGAGATCAAATTTGGCCCCTCTTAATTATTGCTGGGTCATAGTGAGACTTCACAATTCTTTACTCTGGAAAGCTTGAAATAACTTCAAAGAGCATATTTTAATTGACAAGTGTATTCACAGCCAGAGACAGGTACAACAAGAAAAGGGGATTAACACCCAGCTGCGCTCTAGAGGAAATTTAAGGCACAGATGTACTGTACATCAGATAAAGTCTGTGTTACTGCTCACAAATGTGGTATTTCATTGTCTCCACTAATGCTAAGCAGTTCACATCTGTCAGTTAAATGCCTCTCCATTCTGGTATCCTCTCTGTAGTGGTAGGTCTGTTCGCCCTGACTCGCTGTTACTACTGAATTAGTGCAGTTAGAGTTGCACATCTTCAGAGTCAGCGGAGTATTTTCTTCTTCCCTAAGAGTACTACAAAGCTGGAACAAGATGACAGTTTCCAGATCTCCAAAGTGTGTGCCTCACAAAAGCAAGACCACTGGCATATTTTGAAGCTTTGTGGTGTTACTTGGTGGCCCTGACTCTCCTCTCCATAGAAGCTGGGATGAGAAGCATCTCCTGCCCTCAGTTGTGCCATCAACCCAACCGCCCTCCTAGGCTGCCTTCCAGCAGCTGTTGCTATAAGTTAAGGATTACTGAGGCCTGTTACAAACTGTTGGGAATCACCACTAAGTAAGAAATCTAGACCACACTCCACCCAAGTAACAAGCAGATGTTTGGGTCAGGGAGAGACTTGTACACAAGTTCTGCAGTTTCAGAGGTTTTCTTTACAGAGAGTTCTCCCAGTGCTGAGGTTATGAATTCAGACTTGCTTTGGGTCAGTGGAGCTTTCTGTTTGTCTGGAGGGTACCACAGCTTTGTGATATGGGTATGGATCTCCACTAATTGGAAACAACTTGTTTTCTCTTTCCATTAAAATTCTGGGTGGTGCCAAAGTGGTTAGGAGTTTGGTGCAGATCTCCTTGGTTTGGGTTGCTGAGAAACAGAGACAGACTTTTGCATTGGTACAGGTTTATCTAGCTCCACTGTGAATGGTACAGTATAGTAAACTTAAGAAATGGAAGAGAATCTACCAGGCTACTCCATCCCCAATCCAACATAAGACTGCCCATTTTTATACAACAGTGTGTTTCTGTAGTGCTGTGGGGAGTATCACATAATCACAGAATGGATCAGGCTGGGAGGGAGCTCTGGGTGGGTCCAACACGGTCATCCTAAAGCACATGGCACTGGATTGCACTGGATGGTTCTTGAATATCTCCAGTGAGGGAGAATCCATAATCTTTCTGGCCAGCCTGTTCTAGTGTGCTGTCATCTACACAGTAAAATTCTTTCTCATGTTCAGGTCACTTCAGGTTCAGATGTTTTACTATTATTATTATTATTATTATTATTATTATTATTATTATTATTATTATTATTATTATTATTATTATTATTATTATTATTATTATTATTATTCCCTAAGGGATCTGCTCATTAGGAAAATATTTCATTGTGTTAATCAGAAATTTCCTTTTTCTTAATCAAATTTTCTTCTGAATTAAATAGTAGCACTGATATCCATTTTTCCTTTCTTGAGATCCTTCAGATTCCTCTTACTTTTATAGCCTCTTTGTTTTCTACTGCTTGCCAGTCTGCATACATTTATTGCAGATGTTTAATGCACCAGTTGTCCTTACTTACTGTCTTTAAGCTTTACATAAATATATCCACATGGATATACTTTTGCTAACCACCTAGGGATATGTCAAACACTTCAAGCCTGCTCTTAGCAGTCATATAGAGAGAGACAAACACTTCCCTGCTGTAGAAGGTAGCAAACTGTAAAGAGTTAGTGATGACACCAATCTATGAATTCAATAAAGGGGTCACTCTGTCTTCCCCATCTGTCCTCCTAGGAACATTTCAAATCAAATGTAGAGAAAAACATCACCACTCCTGTGATTGTTCATGTTCTGTAGCTTGACTGTGATGTAGGAATAAACCCCATCACAGTTTATTTTTAAAATGTTGGGGAGTAGCAAAGCAGCTGGGACATCTGCTGAGATCAGCTGAACCTTGACATTCTCTCCTCTTCAGCCTCAAGGGACGGGAAGGGACCTTAAAGATCATCTAGTTCCAACCCCCCTGCCCTGGGATGGTGCCACAACTTCCTACCCATCCACAAGCAATAGCAGTAGAATTACAGAGGCATGATTGTCCTTGGGAGAAAGAAAGATGTGGAATAATTAATGAAGAAGAAAGAATAACCATGGCCTATGCTCTGCATTGTGGAGTACATATACAGAAATGAATAATCCTTGTTTCTGATCTACTGATAAAATTACCTCCTGTTTTAGAGGTATGGAAGGTAAATATGAAAGCAGAATTTCAGACAGTCCTTTGCAAGTATTGAGCTATAGAGACATAATGAAACTATTTTAATTGTATGAGTAATAGAATCTGGATTTACACGCCCTGCACTGGGATCATTTGGACTCAGTTGAGCTGGACTATGTCCAATATTTGCTTATTTAGGACAAGGCACCAAACTTTTCTGGATGGGTTAAGTCAACTTCCCCTTACCTCAGAGTTTCTAATGCACCATGAAAAACCCTGAGAGTCTTCTTCACTTTTTTCTTGTATTCCCATAACAAATTATGGAATACGTGCACCCTCCTCCTGACCTCAAACTAACAGATAAAAAACTAGGTTTTGCTGCTGCTGTTAACTGTTTTAAGGCAATAAAAAAGTATCTGTCATATTTCTGGTATAATTAAGAAGATAGAAATATTACATGAGTACCCTGCTGTCACTCTGAGAATTTGTTTCAGTAGCTCAGGTCATAATTAAGGGAAGTTTGAGGAATGCCCTGTTGAAGCAGGCATTGCTGATTATCTTCACTGCAGGGTCTTTTCCAGGCTCTTCTTCGAGGCACTAATTCTTCGAGGCGCCTGTTTAATGGTCCAGCAATGACTCACAGGGCAGTGACACAAACAGCATGGGCTACATGGATCTTCTACTCCACACCAATCCCCCTCTCTGTTTCATGGCCAGCATCCCCAGCCAGGCGTGACAGAATGCATCTGACCCATTTATCAGCCAGCTCACAAGTGGTTATCAGGCCCTGCCAGCCTCAAGCTGCTAGGGCCTTTAAGAAACAAATGCTCCAGGTACACAGCTCACAGTTCTGCTGTTTCTTCCACCATGTCAGTCTCTTCCTAATTTGGGCAACCTTTACTGCCTCTTACAGCTCCTACCTCAAGTTTTACTTCTGTTTATGTTTCAGATCCGAGAGCACACTTGATTTTTTTAACCTCCTATGTATGTTCACATCCTGTTTGTTTCTTTCATAATACTGTAAGCTGGTTCTCTTGATCTGGAGAGGAAAACTCCACAGTGTCTATAAAGAGACTGCACCCATTGAAGGTTTCTTCTTAACTTCTCCTGGTTGGTATGTGTCATCTTCTCCCTCTGTGCCTGCCAAATGAACAGGCTCCACCAGCCTCTGCATAACCTCCTCTCCCCAGATGGTATGAAAGCGTTTCCTGCTTAGACTTGAGCCTTGCAGGCAGGACCTCCAGGCATTGTCCTGGGACCAACAATGTCCATCCCAGGAGAGCTGTGAAACAGGACCACACCTAAAAAATGCCCACAACCCAGTCACCATGTGCAGGTGCCTCTCTGAGACAGGGTTTGTCTTTCGAGCTGATCTGATCTGAAATAGTAACAGAAATAGCAACTCTGTGAATCAGGCTGCTTCTGACTGCAGAAAGTTGCCCAGTCCTCTGCCATCAAACTGGTGTCTTTCTAGAGAAGTAAAACATACATCTGACAGTTTCTGTCTTGAGTCTACATAGTAAACGAAACCTGAACAGCAATACAGATAAAAAGAAATGTCTGACAATCCAGCTCTGTTTTATTTAAAAGACAGTTAAAGAAAATGGCTTACTAGATGAATTTAGAAGGAGCATGTGAAGTCACCACTGAAATATCCACCCCTGAGTTCATTGAATCATCTGCATATTTGAATACACTTAACTAGGAAGGAAAAAAACCAACACAAGGCAAGGGAGGAAAAGAGGAATTTCAGCTGTTAAGCCTTCAAGTTTGGGATGAAAACATGCTCTCCAGTGGATAATGCTTGCTCTGCAGGGACAGAAAAGCATAAACATGTCAAGGTTGAAACTGGCCTAACTGCAAGACTGAGGCTGGGTCTGGACTGGGAAACAGAAGATGTCTGTTTAGTCCCTGGCTCTGCTGCCAGCTGAGGCATCCAGTGTTTCATCAGATGGGTGCATCGCTCTATAGTCTTCTTCTATACCTCTGCTTCTCCAGCTGCAACTGGTGTTCTGCTTTACAGCACACCATCTGTGGCCATTCCATAGGCGTTTTCAATGAGTAAGATCATTTTCTTCATCCCACAGACAGCTCAACAAGTAAACCTCTATTACTAATGAGTGCTAGGTCCTTTAATTATTCAACCTTCCTGTTTACCTTGGTGGGATATCTGAGAACCACAAAATTATTGAAAACAAATGGAAATCAGTAGAAGGGTTCAACCAGAAAACAAGCCAGTCCTTTTTATTGTGATGGATAGGCAGGAGTGTAGGTGATTGCTATGAATAGTATCACTTAGCTGCCTGTGCTTCGGCCAGGACCAGGGCGTTTGACCTGCCTTGACCACACTTTCTATCATCTTGTGAGTCATAATTAATTCACGTGATGGATGGCACTTTGCAGATGTCAAGCAAAGTCACAGCCTTGGCCTTCAGGGAGACTCCACCTCTATGTCAAACATCCTGAAGATAAACAGCAACATAAATGTTGCTACGGTAGGAAGCCTTGGTCTGGTTAGGACTCTGAGAAATGTTCTTTCACAGAAAAATGTACAAAGAGCTCAGGCTTTGATTCATTTGTTGGTATGTCGCTCCAGTACTAGCTCACTCAGCTCTCCCTACCAAGATGAGAAACATGTTAAATTTGATCAGGTTGGTCAGAGCCCCATCCAGCCTGTTTAATGTTTCCAGGGATGGGGCATTTGCCATCTCTCTGGGCAGCCTGTGCCAGTGTCATGTCTCACCACCTTCATTTTAAAAGTCTTCTTATATATATCTAGTCTGAATTGACCCTCTTTTAGTGTAAAATCGTTACCTCTTTTCCTAGCTCAGCAAAACCTGCTTAAGTGTTTATCCCTCGTGTAATGTGTAATTCGTAGGTAGTTTAAGATAATGTTTGGAATTCATCTTGGAGACAGGCTTTCAGAATTAGACCACCAAGGTGCTCTGAACAGTCGTGGCTCTGCACTTCTGTCCTGTGGCTCTAAGAGAAAGCTTTTGTTTCCTTGTTTGTTTTTTCTTGTTTTTCTTCTAAGAAGACTCATGTCTGACCAGTGTTGGCAAAAAGGTCAACTCTCCAAATATGGCAGGATTAAAGTGGTCTGAATTCTGCTGAATTCCACGTGCTCGTGGGCTTCAGAATCAATTTTTCATAATGTACCATATTAAGGTGAACACTTGAAGGGAGAGAGGGGAGAAGGGAGAGAGAGAGAGAGAAGACATCTGTTTCAGAGCAAAATAAAATCATAGCTGCAGGCAGGCATGGGAGAGATCAAGGGATGCTTTTAAAATATTAACAAAATTGCAAAACAATCCCTAGGGGTGCTGTAGGAATATTTGATTTGACGACAATGCAGTTGCAATTCGTTCTTTGCCAAGAGCTGGGAGAGAGACCATTCACGCCCAGTAATCCCCCTGCAAATGGCATCTTTCTTTCTTAAACATGCCTTCATTATTGTTCACATTGTTTGGTGATTTGCAGAGCTTCATGTAATAGCTCAAAACCACAGATTAGAGTCAGGAGGGCAAGCTGGCAGCATTTCTTCTCTGGCTGATGTTGCCTTCTACTGCTGCCTTCTACTCAGACAAGCTGTTCTAAGTGATATCTTCTCTATCAATGAGTTTCTAATGAAAAATCAGTTTCATTTAATTTGCTTTTTTTTCTCTTAAAAAAAAAAGAGCGAGGAAGAAAGAAAATTAAATTGAATGCTGAGAAAAGTTACACTGCTCAACAATCTTGGGAGGAAGGTGAAGGAGCAGGGTTTTCCTTAAAAAAACAAACCCAAGTTCTCAATTATTGTTACATTTGAGCCTGCCAGCTGTGAGACTACCAACACACAGCTCTTCCAAGCTCTGGAATGCATGTAAGGCAATGCTAGACTGGGTTTAAGATCAGGACATCACACTTACTTCAGGGCTTGCATAATTAACTCATAAGAAGATTTTCTTTTACAAGAGGATTTGAAAACTACTGTAAATATGGAGGTACCTGTTTGCATACAGTTTGGCAGGATGCAGTTTTGTCTCTGCTTCTGCTAGTAAATGAACCAGTACCAAGGGGTTATTGTTTATATTGTTGAATAGCAGCTAAACAGCAATTAATAGAGGTTCCTAGCAAGGTTTTGACCTGGGCATACAATTTCTGAGCACAACTAAAGCATCAGCATAGGCCAGGAACCAGTCCCAAAATGCAGACTACATCACCCTGTTTTGGATCCTAGGAGGGTTTTTTATCTAGATTAAGGTTTTTTCCATGCCAGTTGACCTCAGTTCCAGGGAATTGTCCCAGACAGTTATTTACTGTAATAAAATATTTAACTTACTAGTGTAGATATCTCATTAGTGTCTTGGATTTCAGTTGACCTGAGTTCCCAGATTAGATTGGTGAAAAATCTGGTTGAAGACCTATACATTATTAGCATTCTGGTTTAGCAAAAAATGCAACCATCAAAGCCATTTACAGCTTTTGTTGCTGTCTGTGTTTGTTTGCTTGAAGGTTTGGGGGGGTGGGAGGTGGGGGTTAAGTTTTGTTACATTTGTTTCCAAACTTAAAAATTACTGAGACAATTTCTTATGTTTTAGTGAAATGGTTTGATTTCAGCCTTAGCCTATATAAAACCCTGGGCCAACTGGAAATCTACTATAGTTCTTATACCAGTTTATAATGAACACGGCAGGAAAAGGGTAGGAGGTGTAAGCTAAGAAAGGGACAGAGAAAGGCCTGTTAATAATATTGACATAGTTAATGCACTAGTTAAGCATTTACCCTGTAGTGTTTCTCTTGCTGCAGTCCCATGGGAGAAGGTGTTGGGCTCAAGGCAGGGACCTCGGCCACTGTCTCTGCCACTTTCTCACCACATTTACTTCTTTTTCAAAGTTCTGGAGTCAGATACGTGATCTACACCTTCCCTCCTCCTTCCCCCATGGAACAGCTGCCCTCTCTGACACAGATAAGCTAATTTGAGCTGAAAAGCATGAAGTAAGAAAGCCACAGGCATGTTTGCCTTAGGCCAGGATCTTGATGGTGTCTGCCTGTGATCCTATCTCCCCTTCCCTGTACATTTATGCTGAGCCCTCATGTTGAGAGCAGCTCTGCACAGCAGCATAAAATCAGGAGCTTAAATATGCTCAAGCCCAGCTGCTCTCCTGCCCTTGTCACAGCAGAGACAGTGGAATGGAAGGTGGAAGGAGGCTCATGCTTCCATCCTCGTGCAAACCCCATTTAGGCAAAGTAAATAAATACGTATATAATGCTGGACTTTCCACTAATAAGGGTCCAGGTTAGGCACATTTATTTATTTATTACTGTTGCCCTTATAAGACCATGAACCTCTAGAAAAAAGGATGATGTGAAAAACCAGTCTGGAAGGGAAATACTCCATGTCACCACAAGTACAGACACATCACCTCTTGTCACACCCCTGGGCTGTGTTTTTGTCATCGATCATATCATGTGCTTTCAGAGCTGCAGCTACCTGCTCCCCAGCAGGCCACGATGACCACTTGGTGCAACTTCTTGGTCTTGATCTACCATCTGAGAAAGTGCCAGAGAAGGCAATGACTGATATTAAAGTTGGCTGCAGAGCATATCCCCTGGACCACATGCTCCTACTATGGGTCGTGCCCTTCTGCTGTCACTTCTGCATGTGACATTGGCATGTTCCTTCCCAGCTGTTCTTCAGAGACAACTACTTAAGAAACAGTCCTCTCCAAATCTAGGCTGTGGGACCTCTGCTTGTTTCCGTTCAGCATATAACTATACAGAGAACATTGTTTGACTCACTGGCTCTGGCCCAAGCCAACACAGGCAATAAGCAATGCCAGGGTTGGAAGTAAACCACGTGGGAATAAGAATTCCACTTACAGCTCCTTGCTTTGGTGCTGTACTCATCCCACCTTACACACATCTTTCACCGAATTACAATTTTTAGCATAACAGAAGCTCAGCTTAGCTGAGAAAGTTCAGCTGTGGGCTTCTCCACATTCCAGGAGTAGCTGAGGTGTGAGGGAGGCAAAAAGTCACTTAAGATCCTCCAGTCTGGCATACCCTCTGTCCAGATGTTGCAGCCTTTGAGTATGCAGAGCAGACAGGAATTATATTGCCATCTTGAACAGGACAGCAGGATGACACAGGCATGGGACCTGCCTTTACCCTAAACACAGCATTACTGCTTTTCATAAATCCTTCTTTAGGCTGTAGCTTTGGCCAGCAGCACTTTGGCTGCCCTACACCCAGTCCTGCCATGCAGCAGTGGGAACCATATTGAATCCCTGGATCCCTGGTCTGCAAAAAAACCCCACTTTTGATTTATTTTCATTTCTGCAAGAATTTTATGCCAGATGAGTCACAGGGATGCTATTATCTCAAGGAAGGAGACGTGTGTGGGTAAAAATTACCACCAGGATGAGATAGGGAAGAGGTCTTTAATTGTTTTGTCTGCACAAACATTTCTCTGCCTTGGAAGACTGTGAGGTGCACAAGCCTTGTGGTGCCCAGGACCACTCCAAATCAGCTACAGAAAAAGGAATTGAAGTCCAGTTTCCCATTACAGGGGAAAGTGGAAAGACATATTTGAGAGAGGAAGGTCATAGAGATGGGAGGAAAAAAAATTCTCTTAATTAGATTTATCCCCTGACTAGAGCCCAATCAACCGACCTGCACACTTAGCTTTTTTTAAGATTGTCATCCCCATCATTTTCTAGTGGAAGGTGTCCCTCCCCATGGCAAGGGAACTGGAACTAGATAATCTTAAGGTCCCTTCCAGCCCAAACAATTCTATGAGTCTATGATATCTGTGCGTCTTAACATTGTCCCTTCACAGAGGAAGTAGTTGAATGTTCTTCAGTTTATGTCACAGCACCATGCCCCCAGCACATTCGAGACAGAGCAGCTGAAGATACTAAGCCCACCCTCAGGTGGGGGAAGAAGCCAAGGAGCATGGATCATACTCTATATTTCCCTAAGAGCAAACAAGATTTTTAAAAGAATCACATATTTCACCTCCTTTCATTTTTAATTACTGTTTGCAGGGTGCAACTCCCAGCAGCAGGACCTTGTGTCCATGCCAGCATGGAGGGGCAAAGGTCACATTTACAAAGTCAGATGCTCCAGAAAACCTGCCACTGGTGTCAGCTGGACTGAAATAATTCCATCTGTACTAATGGAAACTGAGTGAGCCCCAAAGAGCCTGGTGTGTGTTCTCCATCTTTCTCTTCACTGTGGATGTTTGCCTCCAGCCTGCTGTGCCTATCAAGGATAGGGAGAGGCATTTTCTCTTTGATTTCCATTCCCATTAATACAGTTGTATTTTGTGAGGTGTTTGTTTACATGAGCCTTCTCGGTTCTCTCCTCTCAGGGGAGCCATTAATTTATCTGTTTTGCTTTTCATCAACAGGAGTTGACAGAGGGAATTATGGGTTAACTGCTCTGTTTAGAGCAAGTGGCAGGTGCTGGTATCACTCAAACTAAATGGAAATATAAATATCTCTTTACCTACCCAAGAAATCAACTTAAAACCCCCAGTGTTTAGGGTCAACCTGTTTGTAAGCCTAATGACCCAGCTCGGCACCAAACGTGTTTATTGACAGCTTGAAGGCTGGACTGCTCCAGACCCCAGCTACATATAATTATGGAAAGAAAATTTTTAAAATGTCTTAATCATAAAAGGCACTATGCTTATTATGTCAGAAAGGAACCTAATTTTGGAGAAAAACCTGCTCCATCAAACCCGGGCCCCCTCAAGGGTCCATGGGGGCAAATCAGCAGCTCCCAAGGTCACAGGTTACATCTGAGAAAATTGCCAATGTGCTCTCTTACATGTTTCTTCATAGTTTCATTTTGGCTCACCCTGAGAAGGAGATTTTCAAAAGACTCCAGTTTCTTAATTTCATTCCTTTTTGTCCTCAACACTGACACTTTTGGAGACTGAAATATGATGCAGTACAGCCCATACCGTAAAAGTGAACATTAAAAGGTTTTGTACAGAGAGCTGAGCTTATAAAGCTCCATTTTACTCCCCGAGTGAAATGAATGGAAAATACTTCCAAGTAATTTAAAGAACTTTGGATCAGATGCACACTTCACAAAAGCCATGGTGGCGTAAACTCAATGCCAGTCAGATGACACAACAGATTCATTCCTCATTGGCCAGAAATGTAGGAAGAAAACTAGTGATTTGTGGAATACCTTAAGATATAGTTTATACACAGCATGATTTCCAAAGCAAAAATCTACAAAGTAGTAAGAAAGATCCTTTTTTTTTATTTTAATGTTCATTTCTCCTACATGGTGCACCAACAATTCCTACTGAAATAAAAGGAAAAAAGGGAAAAAAAGGAAAGAAAAACAAGGAAATGAAGGGAGGAAGAAGGTGCTGGCTGCATTTAATTGGTTTGCTTAAATCAGTTTTCAACCCTTCTTGAAAACAGTGTGGTAAAGACACGGCAGAGAGAATAAAGTCTCAACAGAAATTGTAATTAAGGACAGAGAAACTTTGCTCTGTAAGCGAGGAGGAGGAATAGATGAGCTGTGGACATGGATCAAGGGGTTTCAGCAAGGCAGCTTCCATGAAGCAGCAGCAGCTCTCTTGTCAAGGAATGGAGCAATATTGTCTCTCGGAGTCACAAAGTGCACACCTGCCCATGGATGGTGGGGTGGGAAAGATGTACTAGAATGGTAACTAGAAATCCCCAGTTCTGTTGCTTGAAAACTGGTTAAAAATGCAGTTTTTTAGGTCAGGAAGTTATTGCATGCATGACCTAAAGTGGAAACAGCTCCATCTGCCAACTTAGATGATAGAAAAAGAGTATCCCAATCTGTTTTCCTTCCCACCCCAGAGTATTTCCTCTTGCCTGAGCCTTCCATTTAATTGTGAAACGCCCCTATAAAACCAGATTGATATTAATCTCACTTGATTAAAGTTGGGGGAAGGCTGCAGAAATAAAAAGGTAAGGATTTGGCAGATAAGGGCTCTTTTTCTTTTAATTTCCAGACAATTTCCCCGATCTGCTTATGGTGTGGTTTTATGAACAGCTGCATCAGTATCCCCAGGGAGGCAGGAAGCAGCAGGGTGGCTGAGCCCTAGCAGGAGGGAACATCTCATGCAGGGTTTGTCATCAGAAACATTGAAACAGGGAACCATTCCTCTACTGAGGCTGACATTTTCAAACCCAGGAGCCTGCACTTTGGTGAAAACAAACTTATGTTTAAAGGATTCTTGGCAATTGGATTTCCTGCAAATTTCTGCATCCAACAGATGCAAGCATTGATCCAGCTTCACTTGGGCAATCATATGTACAATGAGACATTTGGCTTCAGGAGCGTATGACTGAGGATGTTGCTGTCTCCTCTGTCTCCATCTGTACTGCTTCCTTTACAGACATAATTTCTAATAAATTAACATTTGTATACTGCCTTGAAAATTGTGAACTTAAATAGCGGTTTTTATTAGCTCATATCCTGGCAAAATATTTCTTTCATACAAATTACATTTTGTAATTGAATTATCTGTTGCGATTTTTAAAACTTACAAAGTGGTTGGACCTCTGCTATTTATCATTCTTCTCTGCAAGAGTTTGCCAAGGTAGGAAGGAAATTGGTAGAAAATTTATTGCAAAAAAGTAGATAAGCATTTAACTTTAGGGTTTTTTTATGTCAATGATTCCAACAAGCCTAATAATCTTTGCAAATCATTACCATGTTATAGCCCAGAATCCATCCTGAAACTGTATGATCTCACCTCATAAGTTTTTTGTTAGACTCCTAGACTCTCTCAGACATCTTCTTAATAGTGATATGTCTCATAAATTATTTATTGAAATGACATGCTTAAAAGCATCAAAAAGACCTTTTACTTGGCTGTGAAACAGCTGGAGAATGGTTATATCTGTTTCTCATAAAATGGGCCCAAAAGGTTAAATGCTTTGTCCAGGATCACACAATAAATTAGTGATACAGCAGGGCATAAGAGAAACTGGTGCTGTTTCCCAGAGTCTTGCTTCTCAGCAGTAGACATAACTAGCTCTTCATCTCAGGAACTGTTGCATGGCCCAAAATGAAGGTAGTTTACTTGCTACTGAAACCCATGGTCTCCATCTCTTAAATTCTCTATTCTTTTGACATTGGTGGTGCTGATGACCTTGGTGCTTTGGGGTTTTGTTTTTTTTTTTAATAATTTCCCAGAATATAGGCTTTCCAGAGATAGACAGTCACCTATGACTTCACATGAAACACTCAGGATTCAACGACAGCCACTGAATAAGACTCCATGTGTTTTCCCAAAAATGATCAGCCAAATGGAGCCTATTACTGAGTTTTGCTTTATTGTCTTTTAGTTCCTAAGTCATATAAAAGATTGTCAGTGTTGCATCTATTTGAAACAAATAGTAATAATTAACATTTATATAGCACTTTCTGCTTTTTAAGCACTGCTCAAACACTAATTACTATTGGTTTAGTGTAAACTAATGTATTCCTAGTCTGTTTTACAATCTACTTGCATCTTTTGTTGACTGAGAGCTAGTCCAATTATTTCTAGTCATTGGTCTAGCTAGTCATTAAAGGTATGACTAAGAAGAGCCATTTACATCTTCATTTGCCTTCTCCCCTCCTCGGCTCCTTCATTTGTTTTTTCCTTTTCTTCCCATAATGTCTTTTTGCTGAATATTCTTTAAGATGGATTCCTTAGTATGGCAGCAAAGCTTGGCTTCAGCAAAAGAGTGGGCCTTTCCACTCATTTTGTTAAATGTTATAAAAGACGTGTTCTCATAAGAAAGATTTAATGCCGTTCTGTTTTGCCACAGAAAGTCAAATACAAGATGTTTTCTTATGGCAAACCAGAAGATTCATCACTTAGTCACTAAACTAGTGATTTTAATACCAACAATGCAGAATTTATTTTTCAGTTTGGACTTGGATAAACCACTTAATCTCTTATCTAGCATTTTATCATGTGAAAGATTATTGGATTTCATTATTACTGGCACAGAATCCAAGAACTCCAGCAAACAGGCTTCTGATGTGCAAACAGGAGCTGGGGTTTGTGTAGTCTGTGCCACTGACTTCCTGCATTATTTGGTCAGTCACCTCCTTTCTGCCAGTCTGTTCTGGCCTGTAATATGGGTGAGATGAAAATGGACTTTCTCGAAGACTAAATCAGTAAGAAATCTGAGGTTTTGCCACATGTCAAAAAAAAAAATAAAAAAGAAGAGTAAAAATAAACCCTGCTGTTAGTCTGGCAGCTTTGGGTAAGTAGAAAAGCATCATTTTACAAGAATAGAATAAACGTCATGTTTGATTTTTTTTTTTTTTATCAGAACTACAGTATCAGTTATCATTACCTTATTAAGATCCTTCCTTAAAGCACCTTTCAGTCATTTGTAGATCTGGAAGAGTGTATTGATGTCTGTTTTGGAAGGTCATTGAATCATAGAATCAGTGAAGGGTTTGGGTTGGAAGGGACCTTAAAGATATCTAATGAGCAGGGACACCTTCCACTAAACCAGGGCTGCTCAAAGCCCCAACCCAGCCTTGAACACTGCCAGGGATGGGGCAGCCACAGTTTCTCTGGGCAACCAGTGCCTCACCACCCTCACAGGGAAGAATTTCTTCCTATTATCTAATCAAATCCTACTCTCTGTCAGTCCAAAGTCATTCACCCTTGTCCTGTCCCTCCATGCCCTTGTCAAATTGCTCTCTCTAGCTCCCTTGTAGCCCCTTCAGGCACTGGAAGGGGCTGTAAGGTCGTCCCCAGAGCCTTTTCTCCATATCCCTGTACATGCTGTGCTAAGCTGCAACCCAGCAATCAGGTGTAAGTCCTCTTGCATGTGTTTTAAATCTCTTCCTAGAGGTGATACCCCTCCTTGTTATTCCAGTGAAGGAGCTCTTTGTTTCAGAAAAAACCCCAAACACTTCCTCTTTCTAATTTACTATTTTTACCTCTCTATTTTTCCCTATAGACATTTTACCTAAGAAAAATACACTTCCTACTGCATAAGCTTATTGTGCCATTGAAAGTGAAGCTCTGGATGCAGAACAGGTTACACTGATTAATCAATCCCTAGCATCTCTCAATGCATTCTGATTATCTCACAGAAAAGTCCTAAAATGAATCAATTCATGAGCCCTTGCAGTCTTTTTTACAGATAATTCATATTTTAATAAACTTAGTTTGAAGTTCAACCCTTTAGGAAATTTTATCAGAACAAGAAAACAGGTAGGTTTCTCCCCCTGCTGAAGGAAGGCAAAGAGAGATTACCCAGTACCACACCATCTGTGACAAGAGCAGGGACATTTTTACATGTGATACTGTAGTAAGACAAGGACAGGTTGGCCTTGTGACTAATCCTGCATGAGTTTCCTGTGTTACTAACTTGAATTCAAGCAACTGGATAAGATAGTTGCCTTTGCCTGCAGAAGAGAGATGATAATACTTTTTCCCTATGGTGTGTGTCCTGCCTGATTAGGTGAGAGCTTCCCCTGCTGCAGGAAATTTTTCATCTTATTGTTCTGCAGAGTGTCTATATAATTAGTCTTAATAAATAGGCAGGTACAAAATAAATCTGTCCCTAGCAATATTTTTTGAGCATAATTCTGAGTATATTCCTCCAAATTCAGTTGAGCCTATGGCATTCCCTGCTATTCAGTGGCAGTAGTGAAAGTCAATGCTGGCCAAAACTATTTTTCTATTGTTTTCACAGCCAAGCCAATGGCAAAAAGGAGAAATAATTCAGATCCTGAAAGTTTTATACTAGAGGTCTCCTTCAATTCCAGCTGTCCCCCTGTGAGCTGCTCAGACCCCAGGCTGCATCTGAAAGGTGTAGAACAGAGGATGCTCTGAACTCTGTTTCAAACAGGAGGTGCACATCAACATGATACATTTACTGAGGAATATGGATACAGGGTGGTGGCTGCAGGCAGAAAAGGCAGACATGCTTTCTTTCCTAAAAGGGTTCCAGCCTTCATTCAGCTCTTTTCAGAAATAATGTGTAATAGCAAAAAGATATATCTGAGAGTGGGTATGAGTTCAAGGCCTCTTTTCTTGTGGTAAAGGCTGAGGGCTCATCAGTATTCTCATAAAGAAGACCATAAACAGTGCCTTCAAATGAGACAAGTACTTCTTCACACCACACACAGTCACATTGGGGCACTGCACACAGGGTATGTGAAGCCAAAAGTATTTAAGAGTCAAATGAGGTTAGGCAAACTCTCAGAGGACAGGTTAATGAGGGACTGTCACACCCAGTAGTCTTGCAGAGAAATTTGCTGAAGTGGAGAGAGGGGAAGGACCAATCTTGACTCTGAAATCATGGTTCATAATCATTGTCCCCTTCCTCTCTTCTAAACTGGCTGCATTCAGTCCACCCAGGGGTAGTAAAGATGGATAGTTTCCTTGTTCAATTCATTGACAGAGAAGTAGGGATACAGAGCTAGTGTATCTAAGCACGGGAATTCACTTATCTAATTGTGGAATAAAGAGATTGAATGGCACAAAGTGTGCATGGGAATTGTCTAGGGATTCTTGCTACATTTTCATTTGGGTCACAATTTAATTACAAAGGTTTCCTGTAGGCCAAACAGAACCCTGAGAACTAGACACAAAACTTACCCAAGAGTGACTATGAGGTTTAACACCCCTAAGTGAGTGAGTCCTGTACCAGCCTTTTCTTACTGTCTAAGAGATGAGACACTGGCACGGGGTGTCCAGGAGAATTGTAGGTGTCCTATCCCTGGAAGTGTTCACAGACAGATTGGAAAGGGTTTTGAGCAACCTGGTCTAGTGAAAGCTGTCCCTGTCCATGGCAGGGAATTAAAACTAGATGATCTTTAAGGTCCCTTCCAACACAAAGGTATCTTACTTGTTGTCATAAAATCCATTCTACCGTTCCATGACTAGAAATTATCAAATTCTTTTTGTTAAAAACAAACAAACAAACCCCAGGCTATGTTTTTTCTTCTCTGGAAGAAAAAGGAAAAATTCTCCCAAACAGATTGAGAAAGGCTATGCCAAGGGCTTTCACCTAGGATGCTTGAGACACTTTCAAAACTTCATCCTGTCTGACTCAGATTAAGAACATAAATTTTAGCTTCCTGTATCCCAGGTGAGGGTCCAAATTAGCAAAAGGTGGGTGATGGAGAAAGAATGGGAATACTTTCAGTGACTACCTGTGTTTTCTGTCATCACTTCTTTGTCACTGTGAGATTTGTTGATAAATGGGCTGGTTTCACCTGGGGTTTGGATGCATGGCACTTCATACACCCAAACCTTGAGTCTGACATAGAGAGTTAGGAAAAATTTGTAGGCTGTCCATAAAACAGTGTACACAGCCAGGCTGTATCTCTTGGCATTTATTATTTAAATGCCATTATGCATTTTCTATTAAATTGAGGTTCTGAAGAAAACCCCTTTAACCAAGAATGGCTAGTAGACTCATAATGAGAATTTCAGTATAAAACTAAGATTTTTTTCCAAAGTCATTTCCATTTTGGTGTAGGCCACAGTAGGATTCTGGAGGCTGCAACTGCAGACTGCTTATACTTGTCAAAAATTATTCAAAAGAATTTTTAACTTTGGGCCTTAAAATCTTCCACTAGCACAGGTTAAAAGTTCCAGCCCATGACAGAAGACTCAGGGAGTTGCAAACCAGAAATAATTGAGATAATTTGATTCCAGCTTCCTTCATGTTTTCCCACCACTGCTGTTTCAAGCTTAACTGGGCCTCCAGCTTAATGCAGTTTTAGTTTTTTCATGAAAAGGTCACAAATCACATATTTTGGACAAGGCATTACCAACTGCCTAGCAAGTCTCTTACCAGAAAAAAGAAAGGCTTGAGACCAGAGAAGGGAGGTTTTGTTACTTTCTTTGGATACTGGGTTGAAGCCAAGCAGTATTAATTCAACTCTTCATTCTCCTCTCTTGTGCCTGCTTCTTTCCTAAGTCTTTGCCAAAAATGTGAGAGGATGTTATACCTATAGCTTAATTTATTTCCTACAAGGACCTCATGGGATTTGAACCTCTGTTATAAATCTGAAGCTTAAATTTTAATAAAAAACACAAGAATACTTTATGTTATAGAAGAATCTCCCAGAAACCTGATAAATGGCATCACACTGTTTAAGCCACAGTAGTGTATTTACTAAGATCAGATCATTGCTGACTTTGATCACCAGGCAATACAAATTTGATTTGAATAACCCCTGAGTATGTACCTAAGCATTTGCTGAATGCATCAGAAAGAACATACACCACTACGTTTATGCCAGGTTTGTGCTTTAGATGAGGTGGAATGAGAGGCAATATCTTAGACAATTTCTGACAAATTAAAATGACCAAATAAGATTTCTCAGGTTCAATCTTTTCTGTAAAGAAGGCCAGGTTTTTTCAAGGTCAGGCTGGATGAGGCTCTGAACTACCTGAACTAGTGCATGGCATCCCTGCCTGCGGCAGTAAAGTTGGAACTAGATGATCTTTGAAGTTCCCTCCAACCTAAGCCTTTCTATGAGCCTATGAAACCAGAATAAGGAGATTTGAACAAGGCATTTGCATCCTCATGGAAGTGGTAGGACTGTCACAGTGGACTGCCTTCTTTCAAATATGATGTAAAATACCAGGTGATGATTTAATTTGGTGTAGGATATTAATAATCACAGACACAAAGTTATTTAATCATCTGAACTCACAACTTCTTTGGTTGCAGCTTAGGATCCTGAGTTGGAGCTAATTTCCCAAATAACATTGCTGGTTTGCCCCCAATATCTGTTGGTGTCTTTGAGAAAATTACCACACAAGGTAAAAAATCTGTCTCCCTTTTGACTCTGAGTGGGGTTTTCATCACTCACCCTGAGATTTCACAGGTCAGATACAACTGCAATTATCCATGCTCCCAGTGCTTCTGACTGAAGAACACTATGGAACATGAAAGAAGATCTTGTTAATACCTGAGTTTCTTGCTGCTGTTCTCCAACAAAGATTTCAGACATGCATTGGCCACAGTTTTTTTAAATTAATTATTCTACTATACTTATGTGACTTGGTTCTCAAGAAAATCCAGGGCTCAGTATCAGATTCAGCCTTGGAGATCAAGTTGCTGCCTCAGTTGTGTTGTTCTTGTGCCACCTTAAGCAATTCCCTTTGACTTCCTATGGCTCATCCCTTCCTCTATAAAGTGAAAGAAAGGATACTTGCTCACCACTTACCAGCTTTAGATCTTAGTTAAAGATTCGATTTGTGGAGCCCAAAGGAAGGAATATCAAATTAAGCTTGCTGCTCAGCATCCTATGGCTGTGCACATTCTACAAAGGGCAGCAGCAATAAAAAACAGGGAAAAAATACTACCCTGAGCAGTGAAATGAGTTCAAGAAGACAAAAAGCATGCCCTACCAAGTGAAATGATGTCATTTCTGCATAGGCCGTTCTGCAGAGGAAAACAGATGACTGTGAGAAGTAGTCCTTTTGCTTCCTTCAGCACAAAGGTGGAGGTGGAATCAACCCACCAGAGCTCATGCTCACGCTTTCTTGCAGACAAGATATTTCACTCTTCCAGCTTTCTCATCAACCTGTTGCCATAACTATATGGGAAGTACATAAAGCTATCTGTACTGTTTAAACCCTCACATTTTGACAGAAAATTGGATGATATGACATGCTGCCTCACAGAACAGGCGCTGTCTATCACCTTGCTGCTAATCTCTGTGATTAGTGACCTGCAATGTAAGTCAGCTATCAAAGACCACCTGTCCTGTTTGCTGTAAGCGCCTCCTAGCATATCGCTTTGTGGTGTCACACTCCCTTGTCTGGTTTTTGATTGATGCAAGTTTGTCTTTTGAGCAGTGACTCAGAAAATAAATCATACCCCTTGCCATTCATTGAGTGCGATTCTGCAGCACAAAGCCGGTGTGGTTAATCAAAGCTCCAAAGAGCAACAAAAACCAACAGAACTGAGAGTGAGGAGACATGTAAAGGATAAAACATCATAAAAAGGATTATTTGGGAGCCAACCAAAGCCAAAGCAAAATAAAAAGAGCTGCAAATAAGCATTATATTTGCTGCACCACTGCACCGGAACCAGAAAGCTGATTTTTTTTGCTCCACTCCCTGACATATATGCAGGGATGTGAGAAGAGTCCCATACTTCTGAAAAATATAACTATATCAAGGAATCTGATTTTATGGGCTTTTACTTCTAAGTAACCCTTTCTGGGGTCAGTGGGATTTTTCTGAGTAGAATAAGTAAAGACAGAAGGATGCTTCTGTTGTGAACTATACTCCAGACCAGTTTGTGGTCCAGCTGGGATTGGACCCCCATACACAGAGGGCTGCCAAAAATAGGAATGGCTATTGCAACTAATTGGCCTCAAAATAAAATTAAAAAAAAAAAGAAAAAAAAAAAAGGTGAAATTTTATATGCAATGCAGACAGCAGTATGATGAAAGAATCAAACAGAACTGAAGCACTGCATTATAGGACAAGAAAGCCCTTTCCAAATATAAATGATTCAGAGCAGGAGAGTTTTGTGCTTTTATGGAGGGAAAATGAACACAGAGATGGAAAGGTCCATATTAGAAAGCCTGTTTTTTTTACATCCGATCCAGCAAGTTTATGGAAGCTTTTAAAATTATGAGGAGCAATCATGAGCTAAAGATGGAAAGAAACTGGTGGTTGAGTATGTAACTGAGATGAGTGTGATTCTTTGTGTTCGTCATGGGCCACAGAAGTCAGGAAAAATGTGAGGTGTTGATGGCACTGATGAAATTGTAGCAGAAGTAAAATCAAGGCACAAGGAGAAGCAGATAAAAAATAATAATCTACCACAGAAAAACTCTGAGGCAAACTCTCTGACAACACAACTCCATTGAAAGTAAGGTATCTAAACCATCTGGGAATTGGGCAATAAAACTGAGATGACAAGAACTGCGTGTCCATGGAGAAGTGCTGGAAACTTACTTAAGTCAGGTAAATGCAACAGTTCAGTCTTTAAACATAACTTTAAAAAAAAAAAACTTCATTATATTTTATGGAAGTAACCTTTCTATTTGGAAAGTCAAGCCAGGTTGTGAGGGAGAGAGAAATAAAAAGTTGAGAAGAGTTAAATTTATAAAGACATAAATGAGTTGGGAATAGAAACACTGTTACACAGGAATGTGCATATGGATGGTGCAAATTTACAGGGCTATTTTTGATGAACTGTAGGAGAATTTTCAGTTTTTCAGCACCTTTCCTTACAAAAAGAAAACCCTTCATCTGGTGGGAATTCAGTCAATTTCCTTATGTTTTTTTGTCATTTGCTAAGTTGCAAGGTTACTAATGGTAATTACAGACCCTGTTTGTACCTTGTGGCTCTAGCAGTGCAAAAAGGTTTTCTTGGCACAAGTTCCTCTCCTGCTAGAGGGTTTTTAAATGACCAGCCCTAGGTAGGAATTGCTACAATGCTCAGGAGCAGATAGAAGCCACCTTTCCTTATTTCCTTTTTAGAGAGTAACCACTTCTTACTCACATTCTGCTGTCTCCATCCCCCACAACAATAAACCACAATTTCTGTGTTCATTATACTGGCTCTCAATACTGGGCTTTTGTGAAGGAGCCTGCTTTAAGGTGTTATATTCAAAAGTATAACAAACCTGCTTCTTCTAAGGTTTTCAAACAGAGATGCTATAAAGGAGACAAACGGATTCAATAACAAGCGTAAAAAAAGTCACAATTTTTCAAGCCAAAAAAAGCTTTTTTTTAAAACATAGGAGATGACAGTGCACTGAAAGGCAATCAGATGTTCTATTTATTTTATTTCTTTCCAGTGTGAAAGCACCAATATGTTTGATTCAATGCAGAAAAAAATATCTACCAATATTTGGTAGATCTCTTACATGCTACTATAGTTCCTTAGCACAGTGCAATCTCCTTCATTATTGCTTCTATGTTCAGGCCTTAGTTTTGTACCCTTATTCTGCAATACATTTAACATGTCAGTTTTGGCTGGTGAGCAATCCCATTTGCATTCACTGTATTGCATTTACCTGAATGAATTTAAGTCAGTGAGTTGGGTGGGTTTAAAAACATGTTTAAAATCAAAGTGGTGCTCAAATCTCTGTGGATGACTTAGGTAAAACTCATTATAAGAGACTCCTCCTTACCCCTCTCCCTCTCTAAGTTCAATAGTTTCTGACAAACAGAATGTATTAACTTAGTCAGCCACTGTCTATGGAATAGACTGGGAGACAATGGATTTATATTTTTTTTTTATAGTAGTGGCTTATTTTCCAGGACGAATGCTACAGAAGCCATACAAGGTGTTGGAATTGGGGTCTGTCATTGCAAAGTTGTTTTTGGAGGTTAAAGGGACAAAACCCAGTGAGCAGTTTCAGCACCATCAGAATTGCAGAAATAGGAGTGTGTCATGGTTTAACCCCATGAGAGTCCCAAGAGTGTAACCCTGCTCTTCTTTGCCCAACTGGCAGTTTATCTCACAGCCTTCCTGTAGTTCTTGCTTCCTCCTGCAGTCTCTTTTCAACTCCAGTATTTTTTTAGTTGTGCTTGTGCCAGATAGCTTTTAAAGTAAAAAATTAATAATAAAATGTTGTCTTCAGGCTTTGGTATTACTATTACAATTTGTGGGTTATCAGAACCTGTGCTAGGAGTCTCCCATCCTTCTTCACACATTCAGTTTCAAAACCCACAAATGCTACGTTACACCACATCCCTTTTAAACTGGCCTACAAACCTCACAGCACATCCATCCTCAACTACTGCACCATAGCTGTGTGAGGGCAGGTACACAGATTAGGTATTAGGCAGAAATTCTCCACTGTGAGAGTGGTGAGGCACTGGCACAGTTGCCCACAGAAGCTGTGGATGTCCCATCCCTGAAAGTGTTCAAGGCCAGGTTGGAAGGGGCTTTAAGCAACGTGGTCTAGTGGAAGGTGTCCCTGCCCATGGCAGGGAGCTGAAACTGGATGATCTTCAAGGTCCCTTTCAAACCGTTCTAGGATTCTATGATTCTCTGAAATCCAGGGCACAGAATCTGAAGCAAGGCTAGTCTGAGTCAAGGACGAGTAAGATTTCATTAGTACATTCAGGGTTTAGCTTTTCAAGAAAAAAATGCCAACAGAATGTGATTCAGTCCCTGCCATATATTTCCATATGTATTTGCTGTGAAAAAGACCAAGAACGGATAGGTGCTTTTTGAAGATTTTGCTTTCTATTTTTAAAGGCTGATGGTAAACAACAATATCCTGGGGTGGCATTTAGAGACTCAACTTCTGTTCTTTAGCAGGAGGATTCAGTTTCTGAGAAGCTCAGCTCATAATTACAGATTTTCCATATTTGGTTTGTGGATTTTATAATTTTTCCTCATAAACCAGTTTAGATATTAAAAAACATGTTTTTCCATCTTGATGCAAGTTATTGCCTTTATTTTTTGTGTGACTTTTGTTATGTTTAATAAACTTCAAATAAAAATATCATTTATTAATTTTTGACAAAACTTCTTATAATATGTTTTATTTCTGATATCTGTTTTCTCTGTGTGCAGATATGTATGCTTGCATTGCAGTGCATATATACATTGGTTTTTCCGCAGAAATAAATCCTCGGCCATGTTGTTACCTGAAGCAGAACACTATCATTTATTTACACTTTCTCAGCTCTGCTTAAGTTCTAATATATTTCCAGCTGAGTAAAGATGAGCCCTCTGAAAAGGAAGACATTTTTATGCAATTTCCATCCGCATCTCAGTCCTTTGTTCTTCCTTTCTCCCTCTCCCTTCCCACTTGCCTTCTTATACCATCTCAGTCTTTTGTTCATACATTCTAACCTCATGATCTATGGAAACATTTTTAAAACCACAGGACAGCATTTTTCCAAAGCTCTCCAGTTGCCCAAATAAAGACATTTCAGCATTACCTGATTTCCCAGAGATTAGATGACTGATGAATACATGCCTCCTCGAGGTGTCTGAATCACTTCCTATAGAAAGAAGACACAATATCCCAATCAGTTTCAAATTCCCAAGTGCATGCCTAGTTCAGACAGATGCAGGTTGTTGCGTATATGTATCCTGTTAGCAATTGTTAAATGAGTCACACTTAATTGAGACTTTCTTTTTATTGGTAATTGTTCTAAGAGGGTTTTTCTGCAATCCATTAAGTAACATCCCTTTTCTGAAGTGTAAGAATGCTTAAAGAAGGTAAATTAGCCGTTGAGTGCCCAAAGGCATGAATTTTTTTTATTTTCTCTTTCAGGTTATTCCAATCTGACCACCATACAGACGTCATTATTTTAATGTTGAATACTCAGACAAGGGTGCCATGGATGTAAAAGAGAGGAAACCGTATCGATCTCTGACTCGGCGCCGTGACACCGAGCGCCGCTACACCAGCTCTTCAGCCGAGAGTGAGGACAGCAAGGCACCCCAGAAGTCCTACAGCTCCAGCGAGACCCTGAAGGCTTACGATCAAGACTCCAGGCTGACCTACAGCAACCGGGTCAAAGACATGGTGCACCAGGAGGCCGATGAATTCTGCCGAGCAGGTGGGTACTTTTCAGCAGATGCAGCTGTTAGCAGCGTGAGGGAATCAGCTGAGAGCCAGAGCTGGGCAGGAGGCTACCTTTGAAAGACTCTGAGGCCAAAAGTAAGATGTAAGAGAGAGATTTAAAGAGAACAGCAGAGATCATCTTCAGTGTATTGCACAGACGCTGTGTGCAGTGTCCTTAAGTGGCATACCCATATCCCATGTTCATTAGCACTTACTAAGACACATTTTATGTGTCTTAGTCTTTCTGTCCGCAGTAGCACTTTGCTACTTCATACCATGAGATCAGAACCCCCTGTGCTCATGCTGTACGGTACTGACATGGCATGGAAAGTTCCTGCCTGCTCAGGAGACCTGTCACTGTGTCATGTGTGTGCTCTGTCATGAAGGAAGTCAACGAGGATGCCAAGGCAGACAGCAACAAGGGGAGAGTGTCACTGTCCACACTGGTCTACAGCAAAACCAAAGAGCCCTGGGAGAAAGGAGGCAACTGAGCTCCAGATGGGATGAACCCTCTTAGCATTGCACATGGCCTGCAGGCTTTAGGTTTGCCTTGGGAATATGCTCCAATGTTAAAGGACAGCCTGAGAAACTTAGGACTTACAGGAGTGCATGTAGTGAATCTGAGTCCCAGTGTCTGTGGAGTCGTGGAGTTTCAAGAGTCACCACAGATTCCACAGTTCTAACAGAGATTTCAGATACTCTCTTTTGCATTGCTACCCTGAAGCCAATGCAGTTACTTTTTCTCTGCTGTTATTGCCTATATGAGGTAGATTTCTGTGCCCTACTGTAAGACTCATCTTCATTTTTCTGTAGAGTTTTAGTTCAGATTTCAGCCAGGACTTCACATAACTTGTTTTTAGAAGTCCATCAAGAAAAGCATAAAATGGCAAAGGGAGTCAGATTAGGCAGCATTCCAGAAAATGAACATAAACTAGTCAACCCAGAGTACTTGGAATACATCCTCTGCAATTTAGAGAAGCTGGTTCCCCAAAAGGAATGCATATAATTACACTCATTAAACTTGGAGACTGCTTAATTTCACTCCTCAAAAATCATGCACTTGTGGTTTTGGTGCAAGACTCATCTTCAAGTCACACATAGGCAGAATTGTGGTCACACACAGCCTGACACAGCCTGAGAAACCTGCAACTCTTCCCAGGCCCAGCCTGGGAAGTTGCAGAGGGCTCAGGAGAAGAAATCAGCTTCCATGCTATTCTGAGAGAACAGAATGTCAGGAATGAAAAAACAAAGATATGCACCTGTGGTTTGTGTTCAGCTCTATGTGAGCTGTGTGATGTTTCACTTTCAAAAGATTGTTTTCTTCCTCTCACCAATCAGTCCCTTGTTTGTCGTTATTTGACCATTCAGCTTCACCTTTTGCGATGTTCTCTATATAAACCATCAGCTCTGCTCAAAATAAACTCTTTTCCTTGATGCACAAGCCTGAAGTTATTGGAGTCAATTGTGTTGCTGGGAATCTG
This sequence comes from Phainopepla nitens, assembly GCA_013400175.1. Classification (NCBI taxonomy): domain Eukaryota; kingdom Metazoa; phylum Chordata; class Aves; order Passeriformes; family Bombycillidae; genus Phainopepla; species Phainopepla nitens. Next base: position 25,904 of record VXBQ01014059.1, read on the forward strand.
GGAGCAACACAGAATGATTTGCAGAAGTATCTTCATGCATATGGCTTTGGTGTTTGAGTTTCAGAATAGCTGCAACAGGCAATAGTCAACAAAAGGGCCAATAGTTGTTGTAAGTAACACTGTGACATCATAAAAGCAGTTTCCCTCTTTGCAACTCTGAAGTATTTCATCCCCTCTAAGGAATGTATGACATTATAAAGAAAAGGAAACTTTTTAGGTCATTGCATTTGCTTACTTCATACAATATATTCACCATGCAGGATAGATGTGAATTAGTCCAGGTCAGTGGTTTTCAACCTGGAGGTCCATGAGGCCATGCAGGTCCATGGACTTCTCCTAAGAGGCCCACAAAAGATTACTTTTCTTGAAAATCCAGTCTGTTGACAGAGAGTGTAAGTTTTCTATACACAAGCTCATACTTCCCTAGGAAAATTTTGACGGGTACTGAGAAATAGTAAAAATGACTGATTGAAGTAGCTGAAATTCATTGACGAGTTAAGACTAACCACGTCAGAGCACCAGTTCTGTTTCTGATATAACCCTCACAAATGGCTCCAATTAAAGCTTTCTCCCAGTTTATCCTGAGGGTTCCAAAACTGGCCTGAAGAGTGTTAACAATAATCCCAGACTTTCTGTGCCACATTTTCCACTGGCAGTAAACCATGAATGGACCTTGCTTTGTGATGCTGCTTGACTTCAGGCCAACTGAAACCAAGCCTTATTAGCCTGCTTGACATCAACAAGGCAAAGTGAATTTCTCTTCTGCATTGGTTTGGAAGGCAGAGCAGGGAAACATTTCAAATTGACCAAATAAATTCAGTAAATAAACAAGTCAGCATTTAAATGGTTTTAGCTAGAGTGACTGTCAGCAAATGTGCAAGTCAGCACAGGAGAAAATAGACCAGATCTGAATTAAAAACTCTTGGATATTTATTATCTTCCTTTTATTGACTTGAGTTCTTCCAGCTTAAAAGGCAACAGTGAGCATAGAATATGAAAATCAATGTATCTGCTGCTGTTTATTGCAAATAAATTTGATTTTCAGTTAATTGTAGCAGTCATTTTTCATAATTTATGAGTTGCTGTTACTGGAGAACATCGGTCATGGTGCACATTGATGTGCCTGATGATGCTGAGTGTGGCTTCTTTCAGGAGAAGGTGGGACTCACCATCAGTGACTCAAACACGCAAGGAAAACCAAAAGATGTTTTTCAGAGCTCCGCAAGGGATGGTTTAAAAAACCATGGCCTTACACGTAAGTGAAAACTAGAAGAGAAGAGCAAATATCTCTGGGGAAATACTGCTTCCTAGCATTTATAACTTAGGTCAGGTTTATTCACTTCCTCATGCCAAGAGACTGTAGAGGACAATCTCTCAAACCACTTTGCAATCATGTTAAATGGATTTCTTTGCCACAAGCTTGCACTGTGCTTCCCAAGCAAGGCCCTAGGGTTGGACAGAGGTGTGAGCCACAAGCAACCTTTACTGTCCACTCTGTCTGAAAGCTTTAATCTTGTTTAGTCAATTAAAAAGGTGTGAAGTTCATGAATCCTTTATGCAGTTGGAGTATTGTCAGCTGCAGATCCGTAACCAGCTGAACCAGAGTTTTCTCCTGCCATCAAACAGCTCCTTCTCTGAGCTATACATGAAAATGTTGTCCAGTCCCATTATTCACCTTGCATTCAGATATCTCCTCTCTGTTCACTATGAGCTGTAAAGTCAACTGAATGAAAAAATATAGTAAAATAGCATCTGCTTTTGGACAACTGTCATCTGATGCATGTGTGCTCTAACATGAGAGACCTTTCCCAAGCAGCAGGGTTGTGTGTTACCACAAGTGTGAAACCATACTAGAAAACTGACTGTTTCTATTGGATACACATTTTCTACCATATGATATTTGACATCAACAAACAGAAATGTGAGAAAAACCACATGATTGTGGGGTCTTGAGAAAGGACAAAATGATAATTCAGCTTTGGATATAACCTTGAGATCCAGACTTGATGAACAGATGTCAATAATGAGTGGTTATGAACTTCAGTGTTCAAAGGAAGGTTTGTGCCTGAAATTTCCTGGAGATCGTGCATTCGGATTTATCTTGTTGAAATATGCCTGAGCTGCAAACTGCTCAGTTCCTTAATCCATCCAAGTCATAGCATAGCAGAAGCAGGGGTGCATTGAGGTGTATAAATGCACTGTACAGCTAAAGGCACTCATGGGTGGCCAAAATCTTTTCAAGGTATTCAGAGCTGAAAAATAAATGCACACATTAATAAATAAACGTGGATTAAAATTGCTTTCCCCAGCCTCTTTGTCGAACTTTCCAAACAAAGTGTGCTAATATTTGAAGCCTTATTCACATCAATTCAGTCTGATTTTGAAGCTCTGCAGGTAACAAGACATGGAGTCAAGAGTCACTTTTCAGGTTGTATTTTTAGTCAGCTAAGCAATTGCATCTATTTGCAGCCAAATAACCTCTGCTGTGACTCTACCAGAATGAATAGTTAAACTGAGTCAAGGTGTGAGTGGTCAGCAAGAGGAAAGTGAAATCGCCAAAGGAAATTTAAATCCCCAGTATGTAATTTCAGGGATTTCAATGAGCAGAATTCACTCAAATTGCCTATTGTAGGGAAGTTGTCAGGTGTATTGGTAGGACTTTTGATCATTGCACGCCTCATTTTGCTTTTCTCACAAGAAGATTACTTTTTGCCTCTCCTAAAGAATTGCACCATTTCTACATCCATTTTTGCTTTCAAACTTGATGATTTCACTGAACATGCCCTGAGTTTTTGTCAGGTTCCAGAACCAGGAATCCAGCTCCCAAGTAACAAGCAGGAATATGACAACAGGAAATGGCCTCAAGTGACACTCGGGGAGATTGAGATTGGATATTAGGAAAACTTTCTTCACTGGAAGAGTGGTCAAGGATTGGAACAGGCTGCCTAAGAAGTGGAGGAATCACCATCTCTGAATTGTTATTAAAAACGTGGAGATGAGGTGCTTAGAGACATTGTCTCATGGTGGACTTGGATGTGCTGAGTAATGGTTGGACTCGATGATCTTAAAACCTTAATGATTGTACAATTCTTCATTCTGCGGTCTCTTGTTCTCACACTGAGCAAGGCCACAGAAGAGGGGTATCTTTGGTATGACGTTACTGTGTGTTACTGAGACACTGATGTGCCCCACATGAAGGTAGGGGATGAACACTTGAGCTCTTAAATTGTGCTGGATGGCACGGTGCCCTGTTAAAGAATAACCAGGCCAATGTGTTTTTCTCCCAGGAGCCAACTTCTCTTTGCGAGAGCTGGGACTTGAAGATGTGACGCCCACACACGGGACCTTGTACCGGACCGACATCGGGCTGCCTCACTGCGGCTACTCCATCAGCGCTGGCTCGGATGCCGACACGGAAGCAGATGTGGTCATGTCGCCCGAGCACCCAGTGAGGCTCTGGGGACGCAACACCAAGTCGGGACGCAGCTCCTGCTTGTCTAGCCGGGCCAACTCTAACCTCACCCTCACCGACACGGAGCATGAGAATACTGAAACCGGTAAGTGATGACAGCGCATGCAAGTGTCAGCCTCGAGCTCTATCAGGAATTTCTCTTTCTATTACTCCACCTTAATCTTCCTTAGGTTTTGTGATGGGGTTTTTTATCAGACTCCATGAAAATTCTCTTCTAATAGCCCCATGTCATAGTGGCCTTTTATAACTGTCCTACAGAATATTTGTTAATGAACTGCTGGAGAAGCTCCTACTTATTTATCCCTGCAACAGAGATCATTAAATAGCTGTAATATTCTCCCTGCTTTTTCCAGTAACCTTTCAGAGGGAAGGCATTTAAATCTCCCCTCCTCTGGCCAATGCTACTCTTATCTTTGCCCAGATTTTCTGGGCAGGTAATTTTCTTCTCTTCCTTGCTGGTTCCTTGACAGGGGCTGTTTCATTTATGTAAATTGGCTGACTGCTCTCTGAACGGAAACGATGGTGAAATATTTTTAGAAGCCTTTTTCTTTGTGTGAAATAAAAGCTGAAGGTCACAGATTTTTTTATCTCTGTAACTTTGTGTCCCCAGCTGCGGGGATTCCTGCATGCCTTTTGTAGGTCTGCGAACCTTTTGGTCAGCAGTTCTGCCAAGCAGTTTAGGAGAAGGAGAGGGGATTTTGATTCAATTGCAACTTGACCCAGAAGTTCATCCAGTCCTATGTGCCTTTGCACCTTTAATTCAATTATAGCACAGCCTGCTTCTTAATATAGCTGCTGCGTACAAGTCATCGGGCACTCGTGGTCAGTGCAAAAAGCTCATGTGAAATGACTGTATCACTTGTTCTTTTCATTCTTTTTGCCACAGTATTATAGTGACAAATGATGATAAGTTTTCCTCTGGAAGCCATGAAATAGTGAGACATAGACCACCCACAGGATTTTATGTTTAACTCCAACAAAATTACAGTTGAAGCTTATTAAGTTTCTACTTGGAGATAATGATATATTAGGCAGAGTTCAAAGATAAATGGCCTTCTGTTCAAAGGATGTACAGAAGAATCCTTTTAAATTATCTTTGCCATATTTTTTAAAATTCTTAGTGTAGTGTCTTACAAGCAGACACACAGTGCCAGGTTACATTGTTTTCCTTCTGATACTCGTGTTTTGATGAAAAATCAGAGGGATCATCAGAGTCAACAGAAGTTTTCCATGCTCACAAGAAATTGCTAGAAAACAGCCAAAAGTAAGCACCTTGCGCTTCCCTCCCATTCTCCTCTATCCAAGCTCTCTTTTGTGCTTTCCATGTGATGTATGAGCAGCTGCGATCCTATCCCATACATTTTTAATTTCCATGCCTACTAAGAAAAGCAGTATACAGAATTTTAGTTGTTTGGTTTTTTTTCCCTTTGGTCTTTACAGAGAAGAATTGCATTATTTGCTGGAGTCTTTTTTTCTGCTTTCTGTAATGCTATCTCTACACCTGCAAATGCAACTTTGTACCTGCAGATCACTTACAAATGAAATTATATTAGAAACAACACATTTGCAACTTCACATGCCTTGAAAGACTTTATTAAAAGTAATCACAGAGGGTGAAGAACTCATGTCAGGGTGGAGACACCCTTCAATTCCTCTTTCCGTAAGTTTAATGACACACTAACCATTTGTTGAACCATCACTTCATAGCAACTAGAAAAGGGAAGTGAGAGGTGGAGAACATACAGTGCTGTATAAATGTAGGAGTTTCTTTGGAGCCTAGGTATTTGCAGTCTTAGATGTTGGGTGTTTTGAATAAGGAAGGCTGTATCATACTAAAACCAAAAGTCTGTGTAGCATTAGTAAAACCTAGATTGCTGTGGTGTCCAGTATGTAATAATATTGTCCATACTGACAAAAAAGAGGTGGTGGAACTTGAAAGAGAATATTAAGATCCACCAATGTGCTGGTTGTGAGCTTCATCTAATGCTTAGACTTTCCTGGGAAGATGTCATAGACATCAGACCATGTTCAGGTCAAAAAAACCAGTCCACAACTGAGAAAAAGTTCACTTTAATATAGGGACTGTGATTGAATTGATGGTATAAACAAATCTGAACAATGTTGCAAGGTAGAAAGAAAAGAAGGTTAGGGAGAAGTCTTTTAAGTAGGCAGAATTAGGGCATTTTCTTTTTGTATTTGCCTGGCACAGATAAAGGTGTGAGAAATATTTCTGCACAAACTCCTCACAGCCTGAGACCTGCTGTAGGAGCAAATGAAGCCTGAGATCCTCTCAGAAGCTTTGTCTGCCAAACGTAAAGGTGTTTTACATAAGTAGTGTTTCTCTGGGCTGCTAGCTATCACACAGGCTATTTTGAGAAATCACAGGTTTATGGGAGAAACAGTTTCAAGAAGACATGAAATTTTGCTAATGGTAACATAAAGTAGCATAATGCTATGACTCAGTTTACAGGATACCTTTATGAGCCAATATTAATTGTTGACAATATTGATAGAAGTTATAGCCTTTAGCCAAAGTCAATATGGACTTTATGAACCTGCCATCAATAGAAGAGTTTATGGGGCCCATTAAACCAACTTTTCCAATGAAGGTCAAAGTCAGCAGTTTTTATGCTGTTCATTATTTATTCAAAATAAATAATCAGAATTTACTTCTGATGTTTGTAAATCCAAAGCTGTCGAAGCATGATTCTGCCAAAACATTTATAGTGTTCCTAGAAAAGGAGAGGTCTGACTCTCTTGAAAAGCAGGTTTGTTTTTATTTCAGGAATGGTGTTGTCTTGAAGGAACAGATATGCTGCTCAGAAAATGCAGTCACAATCCACCACTGTCATTAAGGAAACCCATGAAGTGCTCTGGTTTCATGGCATATTTTAGTCCATAGATCACTTGCACAGGGAGCTGGTATGGAAAGCCATCCGTAGCTTTATCTAAACTGTTAGGCAGTTTTCACAGAATCACAGAATGGTTTGGGTTGGAAAGAACCCTAAAAACCAGTTAGTTCCAAGCCCCTGCCCTGAGCAGGGACACCTTCATTAGGCTGAATGCTTCCAGGAGGCTGAGTGCTTTTACTAAGTTATGAGTTTGTTTTCACCAAAGAGTTGAGTTATAACTCTGCCATTGCCCTGAGCTCCCATCCTGCACATCCAAACAGCCATGATGGCTTCCCCTCCAGTGGACAGTGCATCCTGGATAGTCACTTTGCAAAGTGAGGGGACAGAGCCACAGATCAAATTGCTTCACCTTGTCTGGGGAGAGTGCCATCATTCTGTATTGCTGATGTAGCAGGCACTCTATATGGCTCAAGAGATTTTTTTTGCAGCATGATCATGATCTGAACTGGAACTGTGAACTCCCATTAACAGTTCAGAACCAAGCACAGAGGGAGTCTGATTCCTGGAAGTCTAGCAATGATGTTAGGAGAACTTTTTTCCTGTAGTAGATTGCACTATTTCTCAGCAAGACTGATTCAAGGAAAAGAAGTTCCTGAAGTGGTCATTTGGACTGAAGCCTGGAGTTTCCTGGCGGTACCTTAGCTAACCCTGAACAGGATTTGTACTGAGCCAGAAATTGTTTACAATGGAGAAGAGCACATTGAAGAAGAACAAGGTAATAGTCTCCCAGATATTGGCTTATTTTGCAGCAATTTAGTCACATACAAAAAAAAAATCCAAACAAAAAGCAACCAACCAAACTAAAAAAGCTTCTAATCATAGGAACATCATCATAAAAATACAGTACCATGCAATAGTTTATACTAAAAGGCATTGCTGGAAGTCTCTGGTCCCTCTCCTTCTTAAAGCAAGGTTAAGTTGGAAGTCAGATTAGGTCACTCAGGGCTTTTTTCAAGTACACTTTGAGTATCTGTGAGAATGGAGAAGCTACAGCCTCTACATCCTGGTTCTGCAGCTGACCACTTGCTGTGCACATCTCTTCTTCTAAGAGCTGGTATGGATTTCAACTCAGCTCATGTCCATTGCTACCACTGAGCATCTCCAAGAGGAGTCTGACTCCATCTTTTGAACATCACCTATAACAAAACCAGTTAAAAGACAGCATCTAGAGTCTCCTCTCCTCATAAACAGTTGGAAGGCACTTTGGCAATGGAGGAGATCAGAGGAGTCTGAGGAACTCCAGAGCTGAAAGCTTTTAAGTGTAAGCCAGTCAAAGAGCTGCTGAGAAAGGTCTAGACTAGATGCTGTCTCAGTCAGAGTGGCTTTCTGTGCTGGCCTCTCAAGCATCCCTCTTTCTCCAGTTCCACTTCTTGCAGCATTGCTGTGCCTTATTCCTCTGGGGCTGTGCAGAACTGCTCAGGCTGGGCTTCTGTACTGCCTAGGGGACTCCTAACGTATGTAGACATGAAAAGTGTTTGTGTGTAAGTATCCATGAATGGGGCTGTGTCTATTTCCTTTGGGTCTGTAATGGAGATCTTAACCTGGATCAACCCAAAGTGTTATGGATCATGCTGGTAATCCCTGGACAGATTTGAATTTGAGACATGGGCAGAAAATGGGTAGACATTCCAATACAAAATCCCTTCCCACAAAACAAAACAAAACAAACCAAACAAACAAACAAACAAACAAAAAACAACCAAAAAAACCCCACAAACACAAAAAAACCCAACCAACCAAACCACTAAAAAAACCCACCACCGCCAACAAAACCAAACCACTTTTTCCTCTACCTTCAGTGTGATGATGAACTTACTGGTTTACTCAGTACAATCATTACAGGGTTACTGTACACCTGGGTGAATGGCATTTTTAAAATTTGTCTTTGTGAAAGTGGAGTTGCAGTCCTTTAAAAACAAACAAACAAACAAACAAACAAACAGTACAGCTTGACTTTCAACTCTTCCAAAGAAGCTGTTCCAAACTATTCCAAACTAAGGATTTACTTTAGTTGTAATCTGAGCTCAGTGTTCCTATCCACCAAGGCAAGTAGTTGGTTAAATATGAGAAGGAACAAGAGACAGAGGAAAAAGATTTTTTCATTAGTAGGACAAGTCAAATGTGATTAATGCTGTGAGGAGTGGTGTGATGTTTCTCTTCGTCATCATCTCTTCCTTGGAAGAATGTGAGCACTATCAAATGGCCAGAAGGATCTCACAGACAGGATGATTAACATCAGATGGCTCAAGACAGTTCAACTGAGTTGAAGATGCTCAACTGTGATCTATCATGTAAAGAAATTTTTGCAGCAGAAGTGTAGCTGAAGTGTGACTTCAGCACACTGAGAGATTAGTAGACATGAACTAAAATTCCAGATCTAACCACCCTGGAGGCCAAAATTCAAGCTGCAGGGCCTTTTCTGTCAAATTGCCCTGTGCAACTTCTTTCCATCTTCACAATGCAAAACCGTGTGGGAAACATCATCCTGCAAAAACTTCTGCATGCCTTCTATGTTTGCAAAAGGGTTTACTACCGGACTCCAATTACCCATTTAATTATGAATCGGATGTAAGTTTGATCACCCCAACACTTCCACCGCACAACTGTTGATCATCTCTGTTTAGTAAGAACAGTTGCATCTCAGGGTTCATTTATCTTTAGCTTCACCTCTGAAAGCACCAGTCAGTGCCAAAGGTGATATGGTGACTAGAGTAATACAGACACTTACTGGTGAAAAGATTAAGAGCGCCAATTCATTTTGTACCAACATCCTACAAAGAGGAATAATTGCCCCTTCTGTCCCATCCCTGGAATTGTTCACGGCCAGCCTGGATGCGACAGTGAGCAGCTTGATCTAGTAGAAGGTGTCCCTGTCTTCCCAGGGCAACCCAGGGCTTAGAGCTAGAGCTAGATGGCCTTTAAGGTTCCTTCCAACCCAAACCAAACCATTCTGTGAATTTTTTTTCCTTTACTCACTACTGTTCTGGAATGCATTTAAATGAATTTTAAAACTGTCAAGGAAACAACCAGCTCAATATCCGAACATGCTCTACAAGCCTTGCCAGCTTAAGCAGAAAGGTAGTAGATATGTTACAGTTAACTTTTGGTTTCTCATCAAATAAATTGCCTTTCTGAAAAATTTTCAAAGGTTGTTGTAAAACTGAAGCATAGTGGCAATCAGGAGCTTTAAAGCTCACATCATAGCTCTGCCTTCTCTACTATCCCAGGCCCAGCTGTTACCCGTGTTAATTGAGATAATGCCTGATTTACAGAGGATTTCTTGTAGTAACAACCACATTCTCTGCTTCCACTGCTTAGGCCATTACTGTTGCTGGAAAGAGTGCTTAGAAACTGCATAGGGTTTTAGGACTCAACAGAACTGAATGCTTATAGAACATGTGAGAAACACAGGGGTACCTTGAAGCAGGAAATAATTAAGGACAAGTATTTCAAACAAGGAACACCAAAGCAATGCTACAATTTTATTTTTCCAGGGTAGTTAATAAATATTAATGATGTTTTTATTTATTCAGTGGTGACTGATACAGAACTCACCAAAGCTTTTGAATGTTCCTGTTGCCATCAGCAGTGTTACACCAGGTTCTGAGTACAGGGTAGTAACGGTATTTTTTTTTGAAAACACCATGCCAGAGTGGTATAAATCCCAATACTTTTGGTTAAATACACCATCATATTCTGTTCACTGCTAGTTTTCTGATAGCCATTTTGGCCTCTTCTTAAATCAGAAATCTGTTCCAATGATCAAGCCACATTTCATCAGCTTTCTCAAAATATTTTCTCCTCAGAGTTGTTTTAAAACAGCTAAGAGAGCTTTAGACAAATAGCAATTATTTCTGTGTGTTCTCCTTGTTCCCTTTGGTTGTTGAGAGCTCTTCTCCTAATGTTGTCTCTATTTGCTACCAGGTGCCTTGCAAGGTAGCTCCTGAATAGTTCTGACTCTCTGCAGAGGAAAGATTTTTACCCAGTTTTCTTTACATTCACCTTCCTATTTCTCAAATCATGTTGATGCAAATCACTGGCTTAAAGTACAGTTCAATATATCAGTGCAATTAACAGTGCCGGAATTACTGTGTAATCTCTGCATTGCAAATTATTTGTTAATACCCCAGTTGATAATCCATGGTGACTTTTCTTTTTATTGCTGTCTTTTGCTGAGTAATTTTCTTTCAGGCTTCATCCACTCCATTGGTAATATTGTTACCGTGGTTGCAGCAACATCATCTCTTTCTTTTTTCCTTTGAATTAAACAGTGCATTATAAAGTACTTCCAGTTAGTGAGTGTGTGCTTCAGACATGCTTCTTCTGCAAACTCTGTAGGCAAAAATGTGACACTCATATTCTGGAGAATTCAGAAAGGAATTTTTTTTAAAAAACAAAACATTTTTCAGAATAAATAATAATTTTAAAAGTATGTACTATGAGCTGTACTTTATTAAGTTTCCCTTATGACTTTTTAGTAAGAGAAAACAAGAATAAATTAGAACTACTCAGGCAAGATCAGACATCTGCTGGCTGTCATCTTTCACTTGTCTCCCATCAGTTGTAACTTTAATATTAACAATGTGCTTCAGCCTGAAATAAAAACTAGCCAGAACCCTTATCACTAAAGATCCATCATGAATTGCAGAAGTTAGTGACATAAAGTAGTAGCGCATCCAGAAAGGAATTTTCACTAATACCCTTCCTTATTTCAGCTTCTCAAAACTTTCACACTGCCCCTTTCCAGGTAGGATTTGCCAAAAAATCCCCATTTTAATGGTGTGTGGATATTGTTGGGATATGGCAATTTACTGAAACCACTTTACAAAGATAGTCAGAGATTTGGTGATCACTTGAAATGTGAAAGTCAGGGGAGGAAATGTGCCTTCAGGCTCTCCAACTGTAAAGACACTAATATTCCTATGAAGAATGTTAGTCCTAAAAAGGAGACTTTTAACTGTACGACCATCAAATGCTACATTTTCCACTGAAAAATAGCTCCCTTGAAGGCTGTTACATCTTCCTTACTTGTGATCCAACTTTCTAATCACTGACATTCTTGATGATAGATTCGTCATATTTTCTGTCCTCTTATCTCTTTTGTCCTTTTTAAATATTAGTCCTTAGATACTTGTTGAAAGTGAATAGGTGAGTCACCACCTCACTCCTTCACAAGAGTCTCAGAGAAAGTTTTACCTGGATGGGACGGTGAATTGATGGGGTTTAGGACAACAGACCCTTATCTCCCTCCACATTCAACCAACTCCCTGCCCACTGTGTGTAAAACAGCTTTTCAAAATGAGGATGTCACTGCCTCTCAGGCAGGATTCAACCCACTTGAGAGCCTATTGCTCCTCTGGTAGCACCACAAAGGGAACTAGCAGCATCTCTGCACCCCATTTAAGAGGTGAAAGCACCTGAGATTAATAAACCCGAGTTTAGTACTTCAAGTGCAGTGTTTGTGGTCAGTATCACGGTGAAGGAACTCCCACTGATTTCTAGGGCTAATTTATCTCATTGCTGGCCTCTTTGTTCCTAGAGAAAAAGAAGTCTTTCCATTTTCTTCCTTTTGTTAATTTTATTCCTGTACCTTGTGTCCAGTAGAGAATGTACCTTCTGCATTACTGTAATCTGCATCTGAAAGGATGCTGACATTAAAGTCCTTCACAGTGTTATTCTGCTGTAATGACATGCAGCTCAATATAGGTTACTGTGTAGGTTTCATGTTGTTGTTTTTATTGTGATGACAGTGATGCCATGAGGCAGGGAAAAAAGCTTAAAACTCTAAAATCTCATTATTAGCCTGAATATTGGGGGAGAGGGCATGTAGAAACAACATTAACAGGTAAGAATTTACTGTTCTATGTAATTACACCATTAATTTTTGTCCTTTCCTTTGCCACTTTAAACTGCCTTGTCATGGAGATTTTTTAAAGAAAATAATTGCGTTTATTAATATTGCAGGCAAGCTGCCAAGTATTTTGGAAACAAATCTGTGCATTTTTTACACTGTTTCTGAGTACCATAAATCATTTCTCTTGGTGTGATACACCCCAAGGGGAGTAAACCTATGTTCAGCAGTATGAAACCTATTACTCTTTTGATAGTAGCCCTTTGCTTCCAGCCTGGTTTTGGGGTGGCATTTGTGCATCATTGCCAATCAGGAATAGCTGCTGCCATGGACTGAGGATTATGGTCAGGACACTGAGGGCTATTAGAGCTGGCATGGCACTGGGCATCAGTATGGGAGTCAGGGTGGACCTGCAGCTCAGTGATCACTTGGAGCGGGATCTTACTTTAATGGCTAGACTTTATTCAAGGCAAACTGTTGATTCATCTGGGATAGATGAAAGAGAAGCAGCATGGAGAAAAGCAAAGAATTAGAGGAGACAGAAAATGTCCCATCAACAAGGATGGGTGATGGTTGAGAACTCAGAATGGCTGGATATCTGCCTGTGTGGCCCATAGACTCTTGCCTCCAGAGTTAACCAGCTGGTTAAGCACAGAACCGGGAGTGAAAGCTTGTTTCCCAATTGCTTTTTCTCCATTTTTTTCCTTCATCCTGGGTCTTTAGGGGTCACACCAAGCTGCAATGGGCATGTCCATTCACCATCCCAGCCTTTCAAAGACATACAGCACTATTCCCTGAAGAGTAGAAGAAATTGGGAAAAAAGCCTGGTACACCTGGCTTTCTATACCCACTATTCCCTCTTCAGATGTTCTTCCCAACAGGGCATTTCCAGATGCTCGTCTCTATTTCTGAATTCCCATTTGGGCCACTGGATCTGCTTCTGAGTTCAGCACACAGAGTTAGTCCACATCTGGTTCAGTCTCCTACAATGCCCCTTGAGGTATCTGTCTTTGTTTCTTTCAGTGAAGATGTGTCTCCATCTATAAGCAGAACAAAGTGAGAGGAAAGAGCACATTATTTTTGGTTTACCCATGCCCAGAGGTGAACACTGAGCTCCAAATAAAGGAAAGCATAGCTTCTGCCATGAGAATTTATTCATTAAAATCTCAGTGTTTTATTTCTCAGAGGATTTTGATTAACTTTTAGCAACTTTATTCAATCAAGGGCAGTGATTGAAAATGCATTATTGCCCTAATTCTGCAAAGTTTTCAATGTTTCTTTGGACTGTCCCTAAAAACTTTAATTATATGCTCTAGGGCAGGTTGTTGTTTAGTTGTCTTCATCACAGCAAGATCTTATTGAATCATGTATATAAAAAGAAAACTATAAATCACAGCTTTTTACACCAGCAGATAATTACAGGACAAGGGGGCATGGTTTTAAACTAACAGACAAGAGATACAGATTAGATGATATAAAGTAAGTTCTTTACTCTGGGGATGCTGAGGCAGTGCCACAGGTTGCCCAGGAAAGTTCTGGATGACCCATCCCAGAAAGTGTTCAAGGCAAGTTTAGATTTGGTTCTAAAAAACTTGGTCCAGTAGGAAGTGTCCCTGCCCATGTCAGGGGGCTGGAACTCAATGATCTGTAAGGTCCCTTATAACTGAAAGAGTTTAGTGATTTTATTATTACATCTGTGGGACCAACTTGTTTAAGAGGTTGCCACCCATGGTACCTATCCCCATGCCATTTCAGGGGTTCTCCATCCCCATGGTCATGATAATGCAACTGCTCATGGAGTCCAGTTCTGACTTACTCCCCAAAATCATGTTTCCCAAAGCGTTTCCTCAAGAGTGCCAGCACACAGAGCTCTTGATTTCAGTTTCCACTCAGCTTCCTTGCCAGAGAGATCAGTTCAATGCAGCATAGAGCAGCAGAAATCCCAACAGAAGATCCTCCTGATTTGAGTCAAATAAGGACCAGTGACTGAGAGTGGCATAACAAAAACATCTAGGGGCTTTTTAAACCAGCACTGCCAGCAAGGAAGAAGCATTGCCAAACTCTCTTGGAAATGCACCCCTGCTCCAGCTCCCCAGCAACAATGGTCACTGCTTTTGTTCCCACCAACGGATTTTCTGTGCAAGACTTCTTTTCTTCTCAATCTCCAGCATGGTGAAATACTTTTATTGCCCTTAGTTTGGGAGGAGGGGGTAAAATTACGACCATATTCCAGTTTCCATTTAAATGCAGTTTTGACGTGAATTTCAAATAAATGTAAAACAACAAAAAATGCTAAAAAAGCCAGCAATCATCTACTGAATAAGAAATCTGTTGTTCACCATTTTCTCTTAGTAAAAAATGTAAAAAAAGTAGGAATCTGAATAAATGCATGCTAAACTCTATAATTGCTGAAATAAATATGTATAGATATAGGATACTTTTTGATTTAGCATAAAGCAGCAGCAAATTATACCAATCAGGGAGAATCAACCAGTTTTAAAAGAAAATAACTGAAAAGCACACATGCAAAACAAGATTAAACCTGATTATTTAAATCAAGATTCTCTGCTTCCTGGTTTAAACCGTGATTATAATTTAAATCAAGCCACCCTGCCACAAATAGTTTAGAGACAACGATTTCTCCCACTTATATAATGTGCAGATTTTATAGCTGAGAGAGAGTCATGTTGCTTGTATGGAACATTCATGTACTGAGCCTTCATCTCCAGCCACTTTCTTAGTGTGCTTCTAGTTTGGTTTAGGTGTTTGAAGAAGGCAAATGGTAATCCTCATCCAAAGGAATGGGAATCTGGTGTCCCACAAAAAAGTTCAAGATGATTTTCCTTTCAGAATTTTGCTTCTTTCTTAGAATGGAACACTGCAACCTCAGAGTCAGGCTAGGATGCTGACTCCTCAGTAACACAGGGACTGAAAAAGCAGATGTAACCCCAGATTAGAGTATGAAGGGAAATGTCTCCCTCTCTCTGCTTTGGATAATTACATTCCACTTAACAAAATTCCCTTTGCTCCTGTAGTTGGAAGGGATGTTTCTCCTTCATTAATTGCTCTGGCTTGCTGCTGTGCTCTACCAAGCAGCTGTTAATGTTCCACCCCAGAGGAGTCTGCAGTTCAGTGATGGGTGAAATGATTAAGGCTCGCAAAGCACTTGATCATTTGGAATGAAAGGTGCGACATAAACATACCCCATTAGTTTCATTAGTGCTCAACAAAGCAAACTTTACCTGTAGCTGGTTCCACTCCTCCTTGTCATTTAATACAAGGTGTTCCCTCTGGAACATGTGCAATTTGCTGGATGCATTCTTCAGCTGTCCTTAAAGAAGCCTGTTACCCAGACTGGTGATTTGAACCGTCATGTATTGGGGTACTGCCATGAAATGAGTGCTGTGTTTGCAGAAGATTGAGTAAGCGTTAATCCTGGCTCACTTCTCAGGAAAAGAAAGGTAATGACTTTGAGTATTACAGATGTTTACTCCTAGTGTCAGGAAAGCAGAAATTCTGGCATGGGATCAGTCTACAAAGGAGAATAAGGAAAGGGCTTTGAGGAATGCTACCTGATAGAGCTGTAGAGAAGCACGTTAGAAGTTTGGTTGATAAAGATGGTTAGGTTGGTAAAGGTTCACTTAAACATTTATGCAAATAGAATGTAGATGTGTGTATTTGTAAATTATATGCCTAAACTAGACTTGCTGTGACACACAGTAGCAGGGGAAATGTGCTCTCTGTGTCCCTTGTCAGGCCACAGTGTCCCTCAACCTCACCTGAATATTTTTGGCAGTTGATGTCCATCAAGTGTGTTACCTTCCACTGGTATGCTGGCTGCTCTCAAATCAGGACACATTTGCCCTCTTTGATAATTTTCTTTCTTTGAATGGAGAAAGCAGAAAGCAGAGATCAACTCACAAAAACTCCATGGGTCCTAAGGCTGAATGGGATATTTTCATAGCTCACTTCAGTTGGGGGGGTAATGTGCGTGAGATGTTAGACCTTGTGATTTGTGTGAACTGAAGTAGAAACCTAGAGGAGTAACATCAGTGGACAGTCTTATTCCTTCACTGCAAATGGATAAACTCTTTTGTTATTTGGTCAAAAATAATCAAATCTCTGCCAGGGAAAAAAAAAAAATAGGTCTTAATTGTTGGATAGAAAACCTCCAGGGCTAAAAGGCTAAATATTGAGGCTATAAGTTCTGGAACTCAGCTGGATGCTTCTCAGCATTTTAGTGGATATCTAGAGGCAAACTTAGACAGAAGAGTTCAGACGACTTCTCTCTGTAAGCTTCATGACTAAAGAGGAGATCAGTTCCCAAAGGAATATTTTGGAAGATAATAGTGCTTTTTTGTAGGGAGATATTGAGATATTTTACCACCTTACAACAGAAGGTTTTTTGAAGACCTTTAGAAAGAGCCACAGTCTGGACTCTGAAGCAAATGCAGCCCCCAGTCATTTTTATCTCAGTCACTGGCACCAGCGTTTTGCATTGCCTGCATCAGATTATGGTTAGTCCCACATAAGCACAAAAAGTAAGAGAAAATATTCAGGAAGGTTCCCAAAGACACCATAGACCCGGAATATCTATTATTGTCCCTGAACAGTACTCCAATAGATTCATTTCCCCATGGACAGTGATGAACTTAGTCCTTAACCTTCTCTTATAGTTCTTTTCTTCTGGAGTTTCTCACTGTAAGTAATGTTTTCCAAACCTTTAATGCTCTCATGAGCCATGCACTGTTTATCAATGTCCTCCCTGAATTGGATTTGGTTAATTCATTCTTGGCTTTGTCTAAAGTTCTTGCCAATATATTTGAGTCCTTCAGGAGAAGAATGTCCAGACCAGATTAGTGATGGGGAGAGCTCAATACTCCTTTTCCCCATCAGGCAGAAAGAGTGGATAGATTCTGCAGAGAGATCACTCGGATGCTTTCCTGGAGAAACTACTAAAAAATCTCTCCCAGAGCTGCTTCACAGATTGATGTCTTATCGATGGTGGCATGTGGGGGGTTGAGAGGATAGGAAGGACAGATGGTCCATAAGGTTTCTTTGAGATACAGCCAGACTCAAAAAAGAAAAAGGAAGATTGGTGAATCTCTGGAAGAGCTTATTTCCTCCTTGGACTTGAACAGGGTGTTGAAATTCATCCAACAGACTTTGTAAAGCCTTTTGGATTCTAAGAAGACGACATAGATCTACAGCCTCATTATTGCCTATTGGGCTGTAAAACAAGGCTGTAAGGAAGGAGGGAGACAATAGGGTTTGCTTCTTTCCTGTTTATACCAGCTCCTCTCCAACTGGAAATGTACTAATATGGCTTTTATGAAATAATTATTTCAGCATTGTTTCCTTTGGCACAAGTATCTGATCATTCTGATTCTACATACAGAATTACTTTGAAATGAATAATTCCAAATCATCTTCCAAGAATAATTATATTAATAAATTGTCATGTCTAGATAAGCCTATGAATAGCATTCCAGACTAGGATGAAAAAAAAAATCAGATTCTTTACTTGCATGTTTTTGGAAATATGCAGACATACCTTCCCTTTCAAAAATACTGTCTGAAAACTGGTTAGTGACTCTAGTTTCTAATAAAGTAAGAGTGTTATAAATTACAGGGAATTCAGAAGGTCACTAGCGGGGAGTATTTTGAAATATCACTGTGCTAGGAAAGTTGGTATGAGAAGAGCAAGAATTAGGATTTTTTGAGGTTTTATGTATCCCTGCAGTTAGGGAGTTAGGAGGCAGGCAGTAACTCCCTTTATCATGATGTGCCATAAAATCTCCAAGATGCCACTCAAAACCATTGAGATCCCAGCCCAACTGTGCAAGAAAGAGGAGAACAGAAGAGCTGGTTCTGTCCATCTGTTAAAGGCATGACCTTGCCCCAGGGTCAATTTTCCTATAGCGATTGCATGAAAAGTTTCTGAGGTGAGTTGTTGCAGCGTCTGTTTTACACAGCTTTGGGGGGAAAAAAAAATCTGTTGCATGACTCAGACTCATCCAGCTTCTTCTCAGCGTTTACTATTTCTTCCACTCAGATTTTGCATTCAGCATCCTCACTCAAACAACTCCATTTCCTCCCTCCCTCCCTTTCTTCACCTCTATTTCTTCCTGATGAGCAATTCAAACAGCAAACTGTTCCTCTCCTTCATTCCCATCAGTGGCTCCATTCAAAGTCCTGCCCATGTTCTCATTTTCTTGGCAGAGCTATATGCAGTGAATGCATTTGTTTCTTTAGCTAGAGAACAAAAATATCTGCAAGTAAGCTCATTTCCCTCCCAAACTGCTTAGGAAAGTAGTGCTGGGAAGGGGGGCAAAGTGCTTTGTCAAGTGTTAGAGGAACAAGAGAGACATCTTCTCCCCCCTGACATCCCTCTTTTATTATCATTTGGAAGACTCTGTTAGTCTCTCACTTCCTTGGGGACTGGAAACATCTTGAAAAGATCTTTCATGCAGGCAGATAACAAACTCACTGTAGAGCTGCATCAGAAAAGGAAAAATTACTTGCTAGTAATGATGTTTATCACAATCCTTCCTCCTTTCCCAATGCTACAAAGGAAACTATCTCTCAAATAAAGGCCAAGTCTTGTCTTTTTTTTTTTTTTTTTTTTTTTTTTTTTGGCAAACTAACCATTGTGAAAATTCAGTGCATGTAAGCTTGGCTGATGGAAGCTTTACACAAAAAGTGGGTGGAAGGAGATGACAGTGTGGGCTGATATGATTTATTTGAGATAGACCTGATCTGATAATACACAACATGAAAAAAGCCATGTTGCTTCCGCTTAGTAAAGTGGTGTGAGGGCTGTTCCTGTGGCTGAGCAACATCAGTAAAGCCTGGGCCAGATGTTGGGAAACTCACACTCCCACTGGACTGAACTCATCAGCCTAGTCTGCTTGGCTTTTCATCACACTAGGACAGGAAAACACAGCCATGTGCCACTGTGGGTCATTGCTTTGAAGGAGATTTTGATTTCATCTGCTCTGCAGGGATGCTAAAAATCTCAGAGTACTTTAATGGAAAGGATGACCCAGGTTTTTGTGCTAAGGTGTCTTTCTCATCAGCATTGTATAGTTAGCACTGAAACAACTGGCTATCATCCTCAACACTACAGACATCCACATCCTAGACTAATAACTCCCTGTTGCTAAAAGTTAAAGGAAGTAAACCTCGTGACACTACTGTAAAATGGCAGCATACAAGTCTGCAAATTGATGATGCCTGCAAAGTGTGTGTGCCCACGGGCAACTGCAAGGCAAGGTGATTCCTTGGGATGTATTTCCATCCGTGTTAATTATACCTGCTTGATGCTGCATTCTCTGTCGTTGGCAAGTCTGGGACTAGACCCCAGGACTCTGACCCTCAGTCCCCCAAGTCTGCCCAGAATGTTACTGAAATCTTCAGGGAATAGGATTTGGTCTGCCACCACAGACTCCAGCCCTCTGAAACACTCAAGAAATGATGATATACACCTCTAGCATGGTCAGTCCACTGAATTTATGGGACTAAAAAAAAATATCTCTCCCCTTAGGACACGGTATTATTTATTAAATTCAGGGGAAAGTATCTGTATATCAATTCCCTTTTTCACAAAGGTAAAAAGAAAAAGTACTCCAAAGTGACTATCAATTGCTTAATGTCCAAGTAAGCAACAGCTCACCTAGTAATATTTCACTTAATATCTCATTATATGATGATTAAAATATCAAGGTCAGTCAAGTTCACGATGTTGAAGACCTTGTCAACATGATGAGAATGAAATACAGTTTTCCTGGAGATGTGCTGAGAACCAAATAAAATTATTTAGGTATAGAATCATAAAATAGTTTGGGTTGGAAAAGCCCTCTAAGGTCATTGAGTCCAATGGAGCGCTGTCTAGCCGACCACTAAACCATGTCCCCAAATGCCACATCTACACATCTTTGAAGTCACTCCTGGGATGGTGACTCCACCACTGACTGCCCTGGGCAGCCTGTTCCAATGCCTGAAAACCCTGTTGGTCCAGAAGCTTTTCCTAATATCCAGTCTAAACCCCCTGGTGCCACTTGAGGCCATTTACTGTTGTCCTGTTTCTTACTACCTGGAAGAACAGACTGACTCCAACCTCAACTGCAACCTTTCAGGCAGCTGAGAGAGTAATATGTGAAGTATATGCATATGAAAACAATCTAACCAGATGCAGAGAACAAATTTCTGGAGGATCAAAATTCACTCATCAGTACCCTCCTGTCTTGATTTCTTAATAAACATCTGTAAGGAGCTGTAAAGAAGGAGTAGGTACACAACTGAGATACCAGTTTGAAAAGGTCATCTTTTCTGTTTTTAACAGACAGCTCCCTTTTTCAAGAGAAAGATGTTTCCGCTAGAAATGTACATAAATATATGACTTTTTAATAAGGGCATGTAGCTCATTACCCTCTGCAAATTAACCATATCTAATCATATATTTCCTAAAAAATAAAATAGCACATTGCATCTGTTAGTCTTCATTCAAATACAAACCAAATATGCATGAGTACTGTAGTATAAACTGTTCCATCTGTTTCCATGAATATATAGTCACACTGGTCACCCCCCCACACACAACAGAAGGGTCTTTTGCTCTTGGCATCTGTCTCCACTGAAGAACTGTATTTCAACTGGAAGTAGTTGAGCTGGAGTAAGAGTAGTGCTACTACAAAATACCTCATATCCTAGTGCCCGTGCTGCCATGATCATCATATATACATAGCTTTGGGAATACTAGGGGTAAATCTTTTGGGTTTTATCACTACCACAGAACTGATCTTCACTCTAAATTCTTAAAGAAACAGTAAAAGAAATGTCTGTTTTTTCTGGGGATTCAGAGGGAATTGTGGGAAGGTACGAGATGACAGGCATTAGAGGATGAGAGGCACAAATGGGCAATGTCAGAATTTGGTCTGTAACGCTGCTCTGGGTTTCATCCCATATATACTTACGAGCAGATCACTTCCAATTTATGGCATTGCCATGTTGGAATCGGGAGATTTGGTGCATGACCAAGAGGAGATTTACAAGCAAATCTGAAGCTGCAGTGTAGGTTAGTGTCGTGACAAAGGCAAGTTACTATTTTTAGAAAACCTGAATTTGCCATTCAGCGTGTGACAAGGTCGCCACCATTCTCACTTTCTGTTGCTCTTTCCCTCTGGCCTGCACATCTCAGCCACTTGCACCCACATCAGTGCAGGATGCTAACAGGCAATGGCTCACCAAAATTCAGTTCCTATTAATGCATCACAAACCAGTCCAATGTAGCCCATTCCTCTACTGGAAGAGGAAATTACAGTCCATGGTGACCACTGTGTCTGTACTGGGGACTATGCTGGTAGAGCCTCAGCACCGAAAAGAGCCAACCTTCTTCCTCATGCAGCTGCTCACTGCTGTCATGGTTTCACCTGAATTCTGCTTCTTGCTCATCAGGCTTCAGGATCTGTCTCCTAGCACAACAACCTGCTTTTCTGAGTTTGAGAAAATCAAAGATCTGCTTGGGGCTTTGGTCCTGGGTTAGAGAGCTGTTTCACCCAGTGCCCATGAATTTACTTTGGTGTCACCAGAGCCATTCAGCAGAATAACAGACACAAGCAGTGCCCAGATTAGTTTTGCTTTTAAGATCTCAGATAATATCCTGGTAGGACACTGTGCTATATCATGTGTGTGTGTATTTTGGCCCAGTTCCCAGACGTGTCCCAAGTTCAGCTGTGCTAAGCAAAACAGATACATTGAGGCTTTCTAGCTACTTCTCAGAGTTACCATTTTACCCTCCAAAATCACATCCCTTTTGCTCTAGTTTCCATCTTCTTTTACACTTCCAGTGATATGGCTATTGCAATTGCCACATTTGCAACTTATTTCTGGGCAAACAGGATCCTTCCTCCTATGACTTGCACTTGGGTTGCTGAAAATGCATCAGAGTAGATAGAGAAGTGGCAACTTCATAAAACACAGCCAAATACCCAAGTTGTGTGCAGACAGATGTCCTCAGTCATCATGAGACTACAAAAATCATATTCTGAAACAGCAGTGATGGTGACTACTCCTTGGTGAGCAGCCTGGGAAGGTGAGGGAGATGAAGAAAGGTGCTGTGGAAAGAGATCTGTCCCAGCTGGCCACTGGTGCCAGTGCTGTCATTTTAATTAGCTGCGTGAATATATACACTTATATAATACACACTGTACCTCTTTATCAGCAGGATGGGTTCACTAAATATATGTCAACTGAAATTACTTTAGAAAGGGCCTCAGCACCCAGCTTTCCACCTGTTTCTCTACAACAGCTGCCCAGACTCTGCAGAACACACGAGATGAAAGGCGCTATAGAGCGGCAGCACGATGCTATTATTACATCTAACAGATGAGCAATCAGATCTGAACTGACCAGGGACTGAGCATATGAGGCAAGAGGAGAATCCTTTGGGGAGAGCGTTACCATGAAAGTAATACAATTCAGTATTTGTATCAGTGACTCTGAAATTCAACAGCGGTCAACCTAGTACTAGCATCCTTTTAAGCATCATCTTTCATTTCTTAGGAAACAGCAATATCCTATAACAACATTAGGCTGGGAAAGGGAGGGGAGCTGCACAGCAACCAAATACACATGCAGGAGGAAAAATGGGCAGGCAGGAGCATGAAAAGCAAAGCACTGGTGAATTTGTGGGTGTTCTGAAAAACAAAGTACAGGGACACACTTGTGTCCCTGAAGTGAATTTTAAGAAAAGGGCAAGAGACAGAGACCACCAGTAAGATGGCTGAGGGATGCAGCATTCAGACAGAGGTCACAGACCTGCTGATACCATGAGCCCATGATTCTGTTTTCATTCCTGGGGCCCAGCAAGCTAAAAGAGAGTCCAGCAATATGCAGGGAACAAATCCAAGTGGGTCAATTATCTGAATATCTGTGCAGTGGCCATTTGTTTTGTCTTCAGAAGAAATGAAAACCAAAAAATAAACAAAAAGAAGAAAGAATGAAACCTGTTTTGCCCATTTAAGACAGCATTAGAGGAAAGACAGAGTAAAAATAAAATAAAACAGTGGCCCAATGATTTTCATAGTTTTGAATTGGCAGTGGGAAGACACTGAAGTTATCTTTAAAAAAATGATTTTACTCTGTAAGGTTATCTTTTTAAAATGCATAAAGAGCAGCAGGCTATCAATGAGCCTTACGTTGTAGTGCGCTGATTTCCTGGACAAGCTCAACATCAATAACTCAAAATCTGGGAATAAACCAATAAATGTGGACGGCAGTTGACCTTAAGTGTAACCTTCACACTGCCTGTTTGGCAAAAGGGAAAAACAAGAAAGATGATAATAAAAGCTCTAGTTTTAGCTGATATTAATATGCAGAGACAGCAGACCCTTCCTGATAGATTTTCATTTCACGAACAAATTGGATGAGACTTAGAAGATCACAGGGTGAAATGCTGGGTTTGAGGACCAAGTGTCTCACACCTTAATAACCCTTTGCTATGATGGAGGTATGCCATGAATAGGAGTGTTTGAAAGTATTGGGCTTGGCATCAGGTACTCAAAATCTCCTCTTGCTTTAGTAACTTCTTTTGGCAACTTATTCAAATCTCTTTTTCTCTCTGGACTTTAATTTTCTTCACAGCAATACTGACTATAACACTTTTTCCCCCCTCCCTCCTCCCACCTATATTCTGTTGGGCATGTTCAAGAAAGAAAAATATAAACTGCAACAAAAAAAATTGGCAATTTGGATGGCTACAGTATGGGGAGGCTTGAGGTTACTGCAAAGCCAATCTGGGTTTCATTTTTCACTGGAAAGGGTTGGAGGAGTTGGGCAGGGAAATGATACAATTGCATACTCTAAATAGATCTACCAGGTAAATACCAGGGAGAGAGCAGAGGTCTTTAAGCTAAAAGATGATGCTAGCACAAGAACAGAGGACTACAGATAGGTCAAAAATAAACTTAGACAGGAAACTAGAAATTTTCTAACTGTTTAGAGAATGAGTTCTAGAATTTCTTCCAGATTAGAAGATTAGACAAGAAAATAAGCAACTTTTTAGACAGTCCTGAGCAAGCTTGCATGGGACGATGCTTCTCATATTTGAGGGGTAGTGCTGGTGACCTTGAACATCCCTCTTAATCCCACATTTGTCTTTCATTTCTGCATCATCCAACTCCTGCAGTGTCCTATATAACATGGCAGAGAGCTGTGTCAGGCAGGTCACTTCTAAATACCAGTAGCCCCTGTTGTAATGCACTGCCAGGTCTCAGGGCTGAG
The DNA here is from genome assembly GCA_013400175.1 of Phainopepla nitens. Taxonomy (NCBI): domain Eukaryota; kingdom Metazoa; phylum Chordata; class Aves; order Passeriformes; family Bombycillidae; genus Phainopepla; species Phainopepla nitens. Next base: position 50,421 of record VXBQ01014059.1, read on the forward strand.
GGCCACAGCGGTGGGAATGGATTGTACACAAGCCATATTTGAAGATTTGCTTCCCATATAGGAGAATAAAGGGCTTTTTAAATTGCAAACTATCCTGGACAGAAAAGATATCTCTGCATTCACCACAGGAATACAGGGACAAGGGAAATTTGAAAGTAGCTTGAAATTAACCTACCCAAGTAATGTTATCCTTTCAGTTTGTGTATTTTTGCCTTGCTGCAAATTCAAGCCATTCAACGAAAAGTCAGAGCCCTGCTGGGCAAAGTGCTGCTCATTTCACATTAAGGAACAATCCTTGTCCTAAAGGAATTGCAACACTTGCCAGCAAAAGAGGTTATTGTCCCCACCTCACACATAGGGAAATGCAACAGGGGCTTCATTAGGGCTTTATATTTCTAAAAATGGCCTCAGCTTGAGCCCCTACAGGCTCGATCTTACTTTCAGTTCCTCTGAAAATAAGAGCAATTGAGGATGAAGCTTGACACTAAAACAGCTAAATTTTTTTTTTTTTCTTTTTGGTAAACACGTTGCTGTTCTGCTTCTTACATTTTTTGACTCTTGGACCAAACTATCACCCCTGATGTGGTGTGTTTCTTCTTGTGTTTGGTGGCTGTTGAAACCACTTTCAACCTCCTCCATATGGAAGCAAGTAAAGGATTCCAGCATGCCTCCATGGGGCAGAGCTGCCTGGCCATGGACAGCTACCCAAAAGGAGGCAGATGGAGGTTGGTCTCTTCTCCCCGGTAAAAAGTGATAGGACTGGAGGAAATGACATCAATTTGTGCCATGGGAGATTGAGATTGGATATTAGGCAAAATTTCTCCACCAAAAAGGATCGTTAAGCATTGCAACAGACTGCCCAGGGAAGTGGTGGAGTCACTGTCCCTGGAAGTGTTCAAAAGACACAGAGACATGGCACTTAAAGACGTGGTTCAGTGTTGGGCTTGGCACTGGTGGGTTAATGGTTGGACTTGATGATCCTAGAGGTCTTTTTCAACCTAAATAATTCTGTGATTTTATGTACTTTAAGAACTGAGGCAAAACATGGCTCTTAGCTTTCCTATTTAATAAGAGTTTAAATGAAACATTTGCTATTGTGTATTTTTTCTCTATTACTTCAAGCCAGCCCATCTCTATATTTTTACCTTATCCCTTCATCCTTGATGCTCCCTGTTTTAACACAGTTTTCATCACCCCTAATGACCATTTTGTTCAGCAGTGATGGCTTAGTATTTACACCTTACATTTGCCCTCAAAACTTTTGACATGGGATAAGAGAGCAAAAACAATTGAAACACAATATTCTTCTACATGATGATAATTTTCCTTCATTGGTGAAGATTAGGAAATGGCATTATTGTAAAGATCCAATTACCTTTTTTATGAGCATTGTATATTTGGAAAGTAATAAAACAGAGTTATAAAACTCAGATGATTAGGAATCTCAGAGATGCTCTGCATTTTAAGAGGAGGGTGTGGAATATTCTTTTAATTGCATCTAAGCACAGCCCAACCAATGATTAGTTACTTTCAAAGCAATAAACATTACCTGGGAAGCAATAAAAGGAAATGCAGGAAAGTTATTTGATGGATGATTCCCAGAAGACATAAGGCAGGAGAAGGGAATGCGGTTTAGTGGTTAGAATAACAGCCGAGGAGTCAGGACTCCTGCCGTCTCATCCAAGCTTGGAAGCTGACTTACTAAATGTTCTGGAGTTCATTTTATTTTATTCAGTGTTAAATTTGGTCTAATAATACCCAACGAATCAATGAGAAGCTAAATATGCAAGTGTTTTGTCAAGGCTTTGAAAGGTAGGATGAAAGAAGTTATTATAAATACAAAGAAACAACTGAAAAATGAAAAAGGTATTTTGTTGAAGTCAGAGTCTAAATGCTAACACAAGTGAAAATGGACTAATGGAAGTTCCTGTCATGTAGAGAGGTCAGAGATCAGCTCCTTACTTTTATCAAGAAAAGCACAAATATCTTTGATTTCAGTTCTTTGAGAGTTCAGTGAAATTCATTTCGTTTCCATAGTAATTTTCATAGTGCCAACTTTGACCCTACAGCCTAAACTTGTTTAATCCCATGCCCTCCATACCCTAGAAATAATGATTTCTCTGCTTAAATAACCGGTCAGGGTGCAGGCAGAACATGAGAGTAGAAAGCACAAAAGAGGGATATGCATCAGTTCCTAAGACAGAGCAAACTTCCAGAGCATCCTAGAAAGCCAAAATCAGAATGACAACCACCCATGATTCATGACAGTCCACGAATTGCACTGCAATGATTTTCAGGTTCCAGTTAGAGCAATAAAAAAAGAGAAACTCAAGAAAGAAAAAAAAAATTCTTATGTTCTTCCATTCCTTTGAAAATTATTGTTACCTTACCCTTTAAAGTTAAGAGACAATGCAACACAGTGCTTGTCACTTCATCAGTCACCTCCATTCCTAGAACTGCTGGAAGCCCTGATGAGCAAAAATAAGGAAATGAGAATTTAGACACGTTAATTGAGTGATAAAGATAAATGTATTGAGAAATGTGAAAGAGAGCAAGAGGTAGAAGCACCCAGAGACTAGTCCATCCCTTATGCTGAATTCTCATTTTCTTGTCAAACTTGAAGTCTGCTTTTGCCAACAGCACTAGAAAAATTTGGCCTCTGGCTGCCCTTTTTGAGCACATGGAGGCTGTTTAAAAGTGCAGTACTGAGTTTCTGAGTCCCCCCCAAGAGCACATATCCAAAAAGAGGTATGTCTTATCATTCGCTGAACACAAAAAAAAAAAAGGGCTTTAGGGCACTGGTTACTTTTTCATCCATACAAGTCCCTATGCAAACCTGGAAAAAACCCTATTTTCAGAGTCTTTGGAACCGATTGTGCTCATTTCCTCTGCCATAGCTAGGTTTTGGGTGCCTATCAGCCTTGGTAAGCATTATTTTTCTTCGCATAACTCATTTCACTGATACCAGAACTCATTTAGCATATGAAAAACATGAACTGCTTCAAATGGACTTTTTTTCCCCCAAGTTCCAGGCTGTGGTCTTCAGGGACAAACACTGTCCATAAACTAATTAGATCATTTCCTTCCACTGATATGAACAACCTGCCAGAAAATGAGATTGCATGCATGCTTGGGTTTCTGGTTTTTCTGTTTCTGTGCCAAAATATTTCTTTTCCTTAATTACAAAGAATTTTGACTGTGTTTATGCCAGATTGATACAATCTCTTTGTAGGTAGCTACCTGACACTGCAATGTTTTATTCTGCAATGCTGATTCAACTTTCTGAGCTCTTGATATATTGGTGTTGGTATGTGCTTTGGGATCTAATGTTTGTACAACAGCAGAGGGAGAAAAGTTCTGCTTAAGGACCTTGTGAGGTGGTTTGAGATCATCTGGGTTTGTCCTTTTACTGTCATCATTTTTTATAAGTATTCATACCATGCAAAGCACTTCAGCAGTTTTAATGCCTAAACAGAGAAAACATCCAGGAGCTGCCTGTGCTTCTCCAGTGAGGCTGAGGACCACTGCTCATCTCTGCTTCACTGAAGTGTCTCTAGTTAGATGGCATGAATCTGGAACAAAAACCTGTTGGCATCATTGGATATAAGCAAGATCTTAAAATTAAGCATAGCTGAAGCTCTCTGCAAGATCAAGACCTCAAAGCATGATGCTAAAAGGTGCCAAAAACCTTTATGGTTTATTTAATCATCAAGAGCACTGGATAGTCAGCATTTTGCCAAGCTGGCCTCTCCAGCTGTGTTACATTGGGTTTCATTGCTTTTAGTTCACTCATGTTCATGCCCAGTTCAATTTTATTTGAATGGAAACCAAGCCTCCAAAGGAACTCTGCTGAGAGCTCCACAACCCATCCAGTTCTGTCTGTAAATGTGGCAAAATAATACGTTAGCTGCATTTTTAAAGGACAAAATCACAATGGTTCCTATTGAACCACTGGTTGTGAATCGGGGGTATTGATGGCACAAAACTTGAAGGGAAAGGAAGTACTGAAAATCAGGGGAAAGTCATTTGAATAAAGATAATGAGAAGCTAAGGAACCGAGTGGAGGGGAGAGAAGAAATAATATCGTCTGATGCTTTGCTCATTATAGTCAGTGATAAAAATCCTATTGACTTTAATGGCACATGATCAGGCTTCCCATGTGTAAAGTTAACATTGAATAGGAAACAGCCTTGTTTCTGAAGGATTCTTCTAGTGCTATCAGCTGGAACCTTAAAAAAATATATATAGGAGCAAATTTTTCATTACCATGTCATTTAACAAGCTACATGTTAATAAAAATCAGATTCAGAGTTGGTATAAAAAGTTCAGTTTGATATAGGAGCATTCTTTTACCATTTTAGCTCACTTTGTACCAATATAAATGATTTCCCGTGTTGCAAAAAAGCAGAGAATCAAGTCTGACTATTTTTTTTTTAAGTCAAGAGCTATTGGGATAACCCATGTCCTGCCAAATTAGCGAGGATCTGGCTCAAGTAGCACGGATTATGGGGGAGAAAATGGAGGATTTGCAAATTCAGACTTGTTTTGCAGACCCAGAGTGGTGTGGAAGGAAAAATCATGTATCAGATTTGCAGTCATTCAGCTTCTATGAGGCTAAACTACCTTTTGTTGAAATAAGATGAAAACACCCATTTGAATTATTTGCCTCCATAGCCATAGACACTGACTTAGTCCAGATTCCGTCTGCATTCTTAAACCTCTGAGCAATTGTTGGCAAGCCCCATATGAGTGCTGGGGTTGCAACTAAAGGTTTTCACAAACATCTGCTAGGTCTGTCTGATAATCACCTTTTTTTGGGTTTTTTTGGTATGCATGAGGTTTTTAGAGTCAGAAATCTATTTTTAAGGCTTCAGAACAATAAGATTCCAGCCATGGCACTGTCTATAGGAACTGGTATCTCTCATAGCTTAATTGCAAGGAGCGTTTGAGTCTTGGACACCATCCCGGTTCATAATGTTGTTAAGTTGATAGGGGAGCTGTAAACTAGGCTTATTATATCCACATTCTGCTATCCTCTGCATCTGACATTCCTGGAGACAACTCGTGAACAAACAATGCTGGATATTTCTTGTGTTCTGCAGTAAAGACCAGATGACAATAGATGAAATAAGCTAAATGAGAATGGAGATGACATTTCCTTATGTCATTTCAATGTTTCTTTATTTTCTTTCCACTGAACACACATTGTTCTTGACTTCTCATTCTAATTTTGAGCGTGGCTTACTCTAGACATTTTGTCCAATTCCAGAAGTAGCTGCATAGGTAATGATTTGTCTTTAGATACTCCTATGTCACTTTAAAGAGGATCTTTCAGAGCATTCAATCATTTGTGAAGGGATTTAATGACCCTGCCTTCAACCTGCTCAGACTACAGCATGAGTCAGTAAATGACAAGGAATGTAAAATTTTGCTTCTGCAGAAGATGTAAACAATTGTTGGATTCATTCAGTTAATGCAAATAATTTTTCTGTGTCTTCTTGAATGTTATTTCAGTGAGCAGCCATAAAGAGAAGAGAGATTATTGCCAGTATTTGGCATAGGGTCTGTCTAACTCTAAAGATCATCGAGCAATAATGGTTGTTATGAACAAGGTTGTGAATTCTTATATACACACATATAGGCAAATACTCAAAATCCCTCAAAAAGCTTGAATATTTCTAACTCATCAGAGGCTCTTCCCTCATTATTTAGAGTTTTCTGGACCGTTAATTTTAATTTTGTCATTCATTTTGTTTAAATTGTTCATTATCTCACTGCAAGAGTAAGTTGAAGCTTGATGAAAGCACTCACTGTGAAGTTGTCTAACATCTGAGGCTTTGAAAAGTCTAAGGCACCTCGAGAACTATTAAGAATTACATTTTCTAAGTTATTTGATATGGCCAAGAAGCACACACCCCTCCCCATCCAAATACCATTGTGAGGATGATGAAGAAATATAGAGGAAAAAAATAGCTTCAGGTCTGTACTGGTTTCACAGAGTTAGTAAATGCTGTGCTTCAAATGTCCTGGCATTTGCATAACTCTATGCAACGTGACAGATAAGAACAGTGAAGTAGAATTTATTTATGGCCTTTTTTCATTATTACAGAGGGAAGTGATTTTCCTATGTCATTGAAAATAGATTTTTTTTTTTTTGTATTACAAAATTTGCCTCATCTAGAGCATATTGAAAATTCATCATATTAGCATATGTAAACTGATAAGTCTGCCGGGCATTTTTCAGTTGTGCTGGAGCAAGGTCCAGGCAAGAACTGAAGTTGGCTTCACACCCCAAGAAAAGAAAAGAAAAGCATTATTTTGTGTAAAAAAAAAAAACAGTTACAGCAAGATCAGTGTTTTCTGCTGAGCATATATTAGGTTTTATCCAAAGGAGAGCAGAAACACACTGTTCATTCCCATCTCTGCTGACGCTGCAGAGCTGAGTCACCTCTGAAAACCCAGGCTCACACACATCCAAAACTCCCTCCTTGCCTCAGGACACACTTTGCCCCAGTGCTGGTTTCCAGTTTCCCCAGCCCACATTAAACCTGGTTGCCCTTCAGATAGGGAAATCCTACATTGCTGTCCCAGCTCCAAAATCCTTTCGGGGATTGCAGGGTGCCTCTAGTTTTAGTCTTGTTGTTCCACATTACCCACTGTTCAACAAACCTTCTTGAGCAGTATCTTTCCTTCTCCCTATGTACAAAGAGGAATTTAGATCCCCTTTTGCCCTTTCCCAGGAAGTAAGGGGATTTATATCTAGCTAGGTTATGAAAGACGTATCAGGAATTCTCAGTTGTTTCCTTGCTCCTGCATCATAGTGTGACCCTGTAAAAATCACTTGCATCCAGGTCTGGATGCACTAAAGCTGCACATGGTGTGCATGAGGGGCTGCAGAGCTGCTCCCACCAGACGTAACCAGCATGGCAATAGAAAAAGGAGAGGACCAAAGCAAAAGCAACTCTTAAATTTCTCCTTTTGCAGCAGATGTCTCCCTGTGCATCTCCTCAGGGTTGGTACAAGAAGCCACATGCGAACAACACCAAAATGACTTAAAACAGGTTTGCCCATGCAAATTGATGTGGCTGATGTGGTCCCTGCACAGGGCTATTTCCCTGTTCTGGCTCTTTGATCAGTAATTTTCAGAGGAAAAAAAGAAGGGTAAAATGCAATTCAGAGGAGAGAAAATAAATGACCTAGTTTTCTTTGTGCCCACACAGCAGGGCAGGCTGGGCAATGGACATGCAAGGCAGGTCTTTGCGGCAAATTGTGGCAGAGGGATTGCAGGGGACAGTGGAGGGACAGTGGACGGATTGAACACTGAAGCCTTTTAGCAGCACCGTGCCTCCATGAAAATGTGGAAGGGAAAGCAGCACAGATCATGTCTTACATTGTTTAGGCCAACTGGTGCTGGGATGGCTCCAATAAGGAAGGAGAACTGGTACATCAACAGACTTCTAACATCTGAGGCTTAATTAAATTTAAAAAATTAAAATCAACATATTTAGGCATTTTTTTCGTTTTCCGACATCAACTAGTTAGTGGCTGTTAATTAAGAAATGATCCCAGCAAAAGCTACTGCCTAATAAATCATTCATTAACAGGCCATTTCAGTGTGGCTGTTGTTTCCAAGCTCTGTATTTAGCTGTTTGAAACAGCCTTCCCATACTTCAGGGGATGAAGCAGTTACGATTTGGTCATTACCTGCTGGTTAATGATGCAGAGATGTGTGAGCTGGGCTGGGAAGTGATGGTTGTATGCTCTTAGGTTTTTTTTTTTTGCAGATCTGGATGGTTCCAATGGAGTGTTAGGGGATTTGTGGGGTTACTATGGTGATTGGTGCTCAATAAAACCACAGATAGATGATGGACGTGCGTTGCAAACACAGATATGTAGACCTTGCTTCTCTCTCTGCTTTCAGTGCTCAGTAGATTTTGATATCACTAGACTATCAATTAGAATGAGATTACCTCTTGTGCTGCTCCCCCAGATCAACAGCCCTTGAAATGTAAATAGCTGAATGCTTTCATTGCACAGTTACCCTGACCTGCTGTTGGGGTTTTTCCACTCTACTTCTTTAGTAGGGGTTTAGAATGACAACACACTGATTAAAAATTTGTTGGACTTTCCTTACATTCTTCCTTTTGCTCTTTCAGTTGCAGTTTTGTTTTCTTGTTCAGAAGTCAGAGGCTGGATACAGAGATGCTAGTTCAATGTTTTCAGCCTGTGGGATAGAGGGATCCTCTCCACTCTCATTGCCAGGAGACGGTGTATCATTTTCTGCCCTAACAATGGTGATGTGACTCTAAATGGCAATAAATTCCATTTCAAATTTGAATCCAAATTTCAGCAGACATGGGAAGCTATTCCATGGATGCAGCATTTCCACTCTACAAAGAACTCTGTTTCAGAATGTTATACCAAGCAGATTATGAGTATATGGATGGACACATATGGATAGCCCACCTGTAGTCTGTAAATAATTCAAATGTTAATTGTTGTGTTTGGCACTTCAGTGATGGCTTTTCCTTCAGTAACACCTCAAGCCCTCAAGCAATTATCAGGATCCTGCTGTGCTGAGTCTGATACACTCGGTTAGAAAGGGCAGTCCACAGCCCAGAGAGTTTGCTCTCTAGTTACACAATCCAGGCTTCCACGAAAATATCATTAAACAAACCAGAAAGAAGCTAGTTTCTTTTATTCCTGTTCATCATGCCAATTAGCCATGATCCACTTCTGCTGATTAAAAGGTTTGCATTCAGTACATTGCTAGGCTGACAGAGAAGGGCCTAATGTATTGCACCACAGAGATAAAGTTCCAAAAATTCCCTTATCATTAAAAATGTTGTGGCAAATAAGGATTCTGTCTTTCCTGATGCTCCAGCTCACAGTATTTCTGGGAACAGCAAAGACCAGTCCAGGTCATATATTGTTAAAACCAATGAAGCTCACCTCAGCCTAGCTGCTTGTTTTAGGGTGGGGTTCTTTGTTTGTCTTTAGCCACTGATGTGATTAAACACCTTATAAAAGTGTAGCATCTACACTTATCTGTGCAAGGAGAAAGAATAAACGGTCTTAAAATGAAAACACAGGACTAGTGAAATTTATTTCTGGTTCTTCCTGAAAGAGATGGGATTGTTAAGTCTGGAGAAGAGAAGGGAGACCTTAGAGCACCTTCCAGTACTTTCAATAATTTCAGTGTTTTTACATGGGCAAACAGTAATAGGAAAGGGGGAATGACTTTAAACTAGAGAAGGAGAGATTTAGATTATATATTAAGAACAAATTCTTTACTTAGTGTGCAGTGAAGCAAAGCATTCCCAGAGCAGTTGTGGATACCCCATCCCTGGAAGGGGTTAAGACCAGGTTTGATGAGGCTGGGAGCAGCTTGGTCTAGTGGAAGGTGACTCTGCCCATGGCAGGGGTGTTGGAACTGGTAGATCTCTAGGGTCCCTTCTAACCCAAAGCATTCTGAGACCAATAACTCCACAGTTGTTCCTCGTTATTAACAGCACTACCTTGGTTCCTATCTGCTTTGCAAGGTCTGTGTGCAGGAACTTGCCTGCTACAGGAAATGCTGCACAAGCACAGTCATCCTGACAAAACCCATCAGATATCATGGGGATGAGTTCTTAGACATCTTCCTACATTAGAGCTTTTTCTTCTCTTTCCGTCAAGTCTAACATGAAGGTGAAAGAGCCACTGCTGTCCTTCACCGTATTTGCTTTGTTTACTCATCAGCCTTTCAAGGTCCTTGAGAAACACTGCTGGAATGTGCTATTCTTTGTCCAGTACGTGTGTGGCTCAGGAGCTCTTCTCATCTAAATCATCTTTATTCCATGGGGCCAGATTTCCTGGGCTGTATTCTGGGCTTTCTAACTAAAACGTGCATCTCTGCAGAGCATTTTTCACTCTTCTCTAGCCTCACAAAACACACACAGAGGTGGGTGCTTCCTTTTGTTAGCACCACTGTTACTCCTGAATAAAATCTTTGTGTTTATAGATACATATATATGTTTCTATTTTTATATATCTATATCACTCTCCCATCATTTTTACCTTGTAATACCAGAGCCTTTCTCTACAACAGTGAATTATTTATATCTTGTTGTGGGTAGTGGGGTTTTTTTCCATGCTGGATGGCACTGTGGTGTTTTCTTAACTCCTGAGTGGTTTGCCACTCAAAAAAGGACTTAAAAGCATAGCGCTGTTACAAAGAGAGGATCAAAGCCTTATCCCAGCATCCTGGTTGGTTTGTCCTTTTCAAAACACTTGAAAACAGAGACAATATGCTTTCTGTGATTTGATCCTACCTACTCTAGGGCTTTGTGTACTTGTCTTGTTCACAGATCATATTTCAATGATGCCAGCCCAGCATTTTATTTATAAAGTTATTCAATCACTTTTCTTTAAAAGGTACATTTTAATAGGTGTCAGCATCAGACCAGCTAAGCCCAGGCAATCTTATTGATGCCAAGTGCAGGAACAAAAAAACAATCTTGTTTTAAATATACATTAAATATATAAACATTTATTATCTATTTAATGTATTTATATATTAAGATGTATCTAAATGATATATCAATGCATAACACAATACGTATCTATTTAATATATAAATATATTAAATCTTAAAAGTTCTGTATGGATATTAAAAGAAGCTTTTTCATCAACCTCAGAGAGCCAGCTTAGGGTCTTTGGGTCACTACATTTTCTTCCCTGTTTCCACATGGAAGATGTGTGGGAGGTTTGGCGCAGAGAACTTACTTTCCTTAACAATGTGCAGATTTTATAAACCATATGTTGCTAACTTTTCTGAGTCAGAAGAATTAATTTATATTCCACTTAGGAATATTTATTGCACTTCCTAAATTACCTCAGAATCTGTAGATCAATGCTCATGTATATATATATACATGCACATGTATGTGTGTATGTGTATATCTATATATATACATACACATATAATTGAGAACGTGTCATGGCTGAAAGGTTGCAGCAAGTTGCAGGGGAGGGCAAAACATGCAACACACAGTGACATAAAATATGTCTACCTTCTCTTTAGACCAGAAAAAACACAAAAGGGAGAATTTCCCACCAATTTCCATTCTTCTCTGGTATTTTGAGCCACTTTCTTGTGGAGGGTTTCTTGTTGTTTTTTTCCCTCCTCCTCTTCCCTCACATTCTTGGCCTTTTTATCTTTACCAGCCAAAATTCAGAGCTCACCACCTGTGCCCTGAGCAAGCAATCAAGTACTCAGCAGCACAAAGATGGATACCAGTTGTTTCTACAGATTCATGATCAAGAGGATGCTTCCATTTTGGTTCCCATTTAAATGAAAATTGTTCTGTCAACATCAAAATCAGGCTTTAAATGGATGTTTGTCATTCAGGTTTGATTGTTGCAACAGCACAAGAGAAAAGTGTGTGAAAAGCCAGAAATCATTACTTAGTCCCTGAGTATTTAATAGCTCTGTGTGACCCAGCAATCCATCCTGCAGCTGAAACCTTTGTTAGAGGTAGCACTTCCCAAATTCTGTGAACCATATACTCTGAGCAGTCACTATGTAACAGAGAATTTTAAGTCAAGATAAGAAATCTTAGTGAAATTCTCATTTAAGGATGGAAAGGGGAGAAAGATGACCTCTAAGATCATCAGGTCCAACCAGTAACCCAGCACTGCCAAGCCCACCACTAAACCATGTCCCCAGGTGCCACATCTATGTGTCTTTTAAACACCTCCAGGAATGGCGACTCCACCGCTTTCCTGGGCAGCTGGTTCCAAAGCTTGACAACCCAATCCATGAAGAAATTTCTCCTCATCTCCAATCTAAACCTCCCCTGGTACAAGTTGAGGGCATTTCCCCTTGTCCCATCAGATGTTACTTGTGAGAAAAGACCGACCCCCACCTGGCTACAAGCTCCTTTCAGGCAATTGTAAAGAAGGATAAGTCCCTTCTAAACCTTCTTTTCTCCAGGCTAAACAACCCCAGCTCCCTCAGCAGCTCATCAGACTTGTGCTCCAGACATTTCAGCACCTCCATTGCCCTTCCCGGGACATGTTCCAGCACCTCAGTGTCTTTCCTGTAGTGAGATGCCCAAAACTGAACACAGGATTGGAGGTGCAGCCTCACCAGTGCCCAGTACAGGGTAAATACCAAGGACAGAAGAACAGGTGGCCACATCCTGATCTGATGCTGATCTCTGTGGCCACATTTCTAGTGAGTCAAGAACAGTTTGTGTCTTTGGAAAATCTGGTCCTATGTCTTTGAAGAATAATTTGGCCACTTTAAAGAAGAGGCCCATTGCATCATTTTTTGTTCTTGGCTTTGTTTCTAAGAGTCATTGCCAGCTGACCAGAGAGAGGTGACAAGAGCTACTGAGGTCATTTGTCTCCCTCCTCCCTAGACAGCACATATGGCATCTTAAGGAGCTCAGCCCTAGGCTCTCAGGGAAGATAAACTGCAGTCTCATTCAACAGAGGAAGACTTCTTGAAGCATTACAGAAAAATAGATAAAATAGTACTATTAACCATGCAGGAGAAAACCAGAATACTTCTCTCAGCATTCACTGTATGATGTAACTGTCAAACTACAATGCACTTTCCTGGCATGGCAGATCACATCTTGCAGTCGATGGAACTTTGTGTTAAATTATGCACTGCAAAGGAAGAGGATCAGAGCCCTGAACATAGCAGTAGGCATTATTGGATTCACTTTATTGCCTATTGTATAGATTGGAAATAGCTTAGAAGCTCTTAACTCCTCAAACACAGGAAATTTTGCCACCCACAGGTTGAAAATTTTGGTGAGGATCTTGCTTTCTTTTCGCAAACAAGTGGTTAAAATGTCTATTGTCTGAATTGCCAAAAAACAGCATGCAGAGCTATTGAATAACCTGTAAAAAATAATGAAATTCACTTAGTAATAATGAGACTTGAACACAATGAGCATACAGATTTCTTCTTTCTCTTTACCTTTTGTTATTGAGCTTGCCAAACATGTATTTTACGGCTTTTCTTCTGTAAACCAGCTAAAAACCCCTACCAAGTCAGGCAACTGAGGGAAGTACCAAAGTTTTAAGAAAATTGTCTAAACCAAGATTTTCAGCACAGCTGTGAAGTTTACAGCACTTTCTCATCTCACACATAGGGAACTGCCTGGAGCAAGAGGAGAGTGACAGGGACATAGAGGAGGGATGCATTAGCTGCCAAAAATTACTTCCCTGTGTTACCACTGGTAAATATCAACATGGTGCTAGTTGTAAGGCACCAGCAGAAGCAGAGAAATTACTTCTTTTAATCCTGGACCATTAGGAAAATTATGGGAGGGGAAGGGAGAAAGTCTTCTGCCTACCCTAAATGTACTCTACCCTAAAAGCCAGTGCTGGATACAAAATACTGAATAATTTTAAAAAGCTCTAACTCCCTAAGTAGGAAAAAACATGTACTTACGGATACGTATGCAAGCACACACACTTTTTTATAAAGTTGGTTGGAAAAGATATATATTGATTTACATCAAGTGGAGATTTGACTCCATGGTTAGGATCATACATGCCCAGCTCTCCTCCACGTCAGATTGTCTGAATCCCGGTTGGATTTTTCAATGGTATTTCCCATTTGAAATAATATAATATATATCATAATATTATAAATATGTCTAATGTATATAATCTCAGCATTAGTGAAGCCAAACTGACCAGTCCAGTATAATTTCCTTATGTACCAGGGCCTTATTCTGCTTCTTATTGATAGCAGGAGGCTCAGAGCAGGATCCTGCTTGGGAATGCTGTGCTTCTGCTGTGCAGCTCACACTGCCAGGGCATCACACACTATTTATATTTACAGCTAAAGACGGATATGCAATTGTGCCTTGACATATACATGCAAAGCTTTCTGTTTCCGTTAGTTTTGGAGCTCACTGTTTGGATCATGGTCTATTATTACAAAAATGTAAGTCTCACAGACAAGGAAGATATTTACTCGATCCTTGACAGTGTGCATTAGCAGTTTAGGCACTGCAGGTAGCTCACAGCTCGAGGAACTGCAAAGCCTTGAAGAACTGAGAAACCCACTGCCAAGCACCGAGCCAAACTGCTTTGGTGCTTTGTTTCTTATGATCACATAACTTGCTTATCCATTTGATTGGACTCTGTGCAGATTTTGTGAACAATGAAGAGAAGCAAATTACATATGTGGGCTTTGGTAAATTCCCAGCTTCACCATTGTAACTCTGCCTGTTTGCTGCAGGACATTTTACTCCTTGGCCGATCTCAAACCAAGGCTGCAGAGAGGGGAAAGAGAATAATAACAGAGCCTAACTTTCCTTTACTTGTTTGGTTGATTGTTTTTTGCCTAGAAAAACACACTCCTTTTCCCATTTCTTCGAGGTGAAATATATCATAGAATTATAGAATCATAGAATGGTTTGCATTGGAAAGCATCTTAAAGATCATCTCCTTCCAGTGCTGCTGCCAGGGGCAGGGATACTCATTAGATCAGGTTGCTCAAAGCTCCATCCAACCTGGCCTTCAGCACTTCCAGGGATGGGGCATCCACAGTTTCTCTGGGCAACCTGTGCCATTGTCCTCTAATATCTAATCTAAATTTACCCTCTGTCAGTTTAAAGCCATTGCTCTTGTCCTATCACCACCTGCCCTTGTAAAAAGTTCCTCTCCAGCTTTCCTGTAGGACCCCTTCAGGTACTGAAATATTGATCACATCCACATAATTCCTGACCTGGCCTCTAATGCACAGGCATAACCCAAGTGTCTGGTAATGATGAGCTGTGCATTAAGCCAGAACATAAAAACAAAACAACAAAAACCCCGCCAGAAATTCTGCTCTACAGCTGAGACTTAGTCTCACGCTGGTTTTGCCATTTAATTTGCCACAGGATAATTAGAGCCTCCTACGACGATTTTCACTTTGTGGAGAGGGAGATGCAGACCCTTCAGCACAGTCTCTCTCCATGCATAAGGCATTTCTCTCCTGCAGCTCTTTTTTTGCCAGCATGGGGTGCAGGGGCTGGCAATTGACCACAGCAGATTGAGAGAGCATTTTTATTCATGGATATAACAGTGTTTATGCCTTTTATTTTTTCATGTGAAATAAGCTTATTAGTTTCGTTAGTGCATTAGAAAAATACATTAAATACATTTGAAGTGGCAGAAGGAAGAATTTGTATTGTTTGTGTCCCTATAAGACTTCATACTCATTGCAGTGAGAGTTCATTTTCTCCTATGAAGTTCTACAGGTCTTGAAATTACCCTGTGTGGGGCTAATTTTTCTGTGGGGTTATGAAAATACCTCCCTGGAATGAAAATAAGCATATTTTCCCATTCTGTGACTTGTTTCAAAGATTACACTTTTTCCCTTTAGAATTTGTGTCTTTACTCTGGTGAATGGCAGTTTTAAATAAAAAAAAAAAATTCTGTGCAATGAAGGACATACATAGAGTTGATGATCTAGACATGGACCAGAGCAATGCCACCAGCTTCTATGCCTCTGCATGTAGAAGCATCTCTTTGCAAGAAGGATTAATTTTTATAGCCGACTTTGTATTAGACACAAGCAAGAGATGGCTAAACTGAAATCTGTGCATGCAATATGCTGAAAGATCCTTGCTCTTAGCTTGTGGTTATTTTACTCTTTCCAATCCTATTTAATATATTACATCAAATACTCATTTTCACTTCTGTTTCCTTAATGAACTGACTAACATTATTATTTTCAAAGAAAGCCCTTAGATTTCATGAGCCCTACAGCTCTCTTCTCTAGTACTGTTTTACAATTTATATTGGACTTGATTTGCCCATCTCATGCTTGCACTTACACTACAGAATCTAAATTACATTATCCAGCCTTGCAGCCACCACCACATCTTACCTTCTGTATTACAACAAGATAATCCTTCCTGGTGACTCTCAATGTCTTTATGGATGCAAACGAAAAGTAGTTAAAAAGAAATGCATTTAAATCCCAAAAGATATGTGAAGGTGCTGCTTGCATTTTTCTGTCAGATAAACCTCTGCATTTTTCTGCAGCTTCCTATAAGTCTCAAATATTCCAGGCTTATAAAGTGGAGTAATCTGTGTATGTGTCTTGGAGGTAGGGTAGAAGGTGTTACAGAGTTTTTAAGTCTATGCTAGTAATGGATTAAACTCAGGCTTTATACTTAAATCTGAGGATTAGCTTTCCCTCTAAAGCTTGGCACAGATATCTTATGACTTCTCAAAGATATGTTTTGGTCTAGTCATGGCATTTCCAAATTCTGGCTCTGGCCAGATGTTGATAAAAGATTCTAGGACCCCAGGTTCCTCACAGACAAACTCAGGGGAGAAACCTGCACTATATTAGACACTGAGAAAGGAGCTCTCTGTTCAAATATTTTTTTGAAAGCAGCTTTCTAGAAGCAGAAACAACTCCAGGCTTCTTAACTTAAAAGGGACAGCCTATGGGTCTGATCTAAATCTGGGACTTAAAGAGAACAGAGCAGTCTCAGAATCATAGAATCATTTAGGTTGGAAAAGACCTCTAAGATCATCGTGTCCAACCATACAGCACTGTCAAGACTGCCACTAAACCATGTCCCTAAGTGCCATATCTACACACCTTTTGAACACTCCCAGCGATGGTGGTTCCACAACTCTGATCAGCCTGTTCAGTGTTTGACAACACTGTAGTAGTGTACCTTGAGCTATCCCAGATGTCTGAGCAGGGAGAGATTCGTACTCTTGGTCACCCATGTGAGGATTCAAACACAACCCCTGGCAGTGCTGCTCAGACTTTTTAAGCCCTTAAAGCAGTGAGACAAAATCATGACAAGAGTCAGTAAGTAATGTGGCAGGCATGGCAAGGAGCTGCAGAGGTGTGGGGCGGCTCTTGGTGAGTGCATGTCTTCAGGTCTTCTCTGGGGTGGCCAAGGTGATGGTGCCAGATGAGCACAGATGACACCCATCCAGCCATCCAAATACCAGTGTTTAACAATTTTGCCTCACCTGCTTACCCTGTGCTTCCTGTTTTATTTTTATAACTAGAATTTACAGTTTCACCCTGCAGCACCCACAAAAGTGCACAAACACATAAGAAGGAATCACATTCACCGCAGCAGTACTAACTCCAGTAAATGGAGATGACAACTGCCTTTCCTCCCCCCGGCTGTTCATCTCCTGCAAGGGAAAGAAAAGACAACCCATAAAGAGAGACTGAAAAAGAAAGAGAAAGTCACATGAATCAACACAAATAGGAGCATCTCACACAAAGAACAGACTCAATCAGCTGGGCAAGGGACCTGGTGGGAGTGACATACCCACCATGCTGCCAATTACAATGGAACCTGACTGCATTGTGATGGAAAAGACACTTTTTTTTTTCTTCTTCCTTATAGCTACTTTGGTAATAGGCAATTTATCTTGGTAACAGTGGGAAAGAAAATACTCTAGTGGAAGTGGTGTATAGCAGCAAACTGTGAAGCAGGCAGAAAGAAATGCAGAAAAGAAAACTTCACTGAAGCCTCCATCACTCTTGTGTACCAGTGTTTCCTTAAAAATAAAAAGAGGGGGAGGCTTTTTTATCTTCCTTTATGTTTGCCCTCCCCAGGTTCTAATGCTACTGCCTGGGCACCTAATGCAGAAATTCAGATGCCTGAATCTCACCCACAATTTTTGCAGCTCCATTTGCAGCACTACGGCAGCACCTCCAAAGCCAGCAGCACCCAGTAGGCCACTTCCATCAGCCTAGAGCTCCTTTCTTCTGCTGATTTCTATGTGCTGTTTTGCTCTGCAATGCAGTCCGCAGGTATATTCTGGCCTTAGAGAGTATTTTCATTATTTGACCTGCCTAATCAGAACCAGTTTTCAAACTCCATTTTTATTAACTTGGGGAAAAAAAAAAGTTTCAGACAAAGCTGATGGTAAACAGATGCTGTTCAGCTAATAGTGATTGGTTCTCTAGGTACTCAAACACAGGGATGGGTCTGAAAAGAACAAAACCTTCCCAGCACTTGTTTTAATGAGTAGGTTTTCTTGCATTTGATCATCTGTTTTCTCAGAGGAAAATGTTAAGAAGGCTTGTGATTAGCCAGAGGCAATTCACTACCCAATATAACACAGACGTGGGGGAGTGAACTGCTGATGTTCCGTGTCACACACAGTCCCCTTCCCCCTCCCTCCCCATCCTCAGCTACTGTTGCAGCCAAAGCCGAGCCACTGGATGTACAACCTGGAAGCATAGGATCAAAATAATTGCAAAACAATAACTTTTGTAGCTGAGCAAACCCAGGCAGCTTGCAGAGACTGTCAATCCCCACACTTAGAAGCCACAATCTATTTTCACCACCGTAGGCTGCCAGGTTAATTAAATGGGATTCCTTGTGGTGTCAGGAAGGAAGTCAAGCAGCAAGTGTTTGTAGAAACAGGCTTTAAAGAGAACAGCATATAAGAAAGGGAAGAAATTTCCTGGGAACACATGCTTTTGTACATTTGTTGGGAGATGTAATATGCCTTGGCTGCTGCAGAGGTTTCCTTCATAAGTGGTGCCCTAGTTAGCCCTGGTGCAGTAATGCCTCTGTTCCTCATTTCTAGAGATGTTGCGATGAATCCTCAGCTCAAAGTATTTTGTCATCAATGCTATTCCCTGACAAAAAGCCAGTCCAGAGAGCTATTGAACACCTCTAGCATCTATGTTTTTTCAGGATAAGCCCTGAAGAAAGTCTTAATGTATTTTTCTTTTTCTCCTCTTTTCTTTTTTTTCTTTTTTTTTTTTAACAACCTGTGAGATAATGTTCCTGTATTTCCTTCTCTTTTATGACTCATAAAACTCACTCTCCCTTTAATGTAGAAGCAGCAGCATCCTCCTTCTTTGTGCTGAAAAATCCACGATTACCACAATTAAGACAGTCATATAACATCTGACTGCTTTATTTTTCACATTATGGTGAGAATGCTGTACAAGTTTCCTAGACTTGATAGCAGGACTAGAAAAATGACCATTTTCAGGAGTTCCCATTTCCTTGTCCACTATCTCTTCACCTTGACTCATTTAGGAATTTAAAGCTCTATAGTCTCAAAGTCACACAGCTAGTTGTCTATTACTATAAAAACTAGTTGCCTATTACTGTTAACACTTACCCAGATTGTGTCATTCATGGATGATATTCCCTCCTAATTAAGGTGCATCCATCCTTCCTTGACTGTTTTTTCACACTGGGCTCATGTAATGAGAAAAAGGGATGATTTCAAGACTACATAGGATATATTTCAATTCACATCAGCTGTTTTATATATTTAACTCAGAGAGCTATGTAAAAGGGCTGTGGATTACCTGGGGCATCACTAAAGTTGCCAGCTAAGTCTAGAATTGTGATGGGGAAAGGGACCAGCTAGATTGTCAGACCAGAGCTTAAGCAGCAGGAGTGTCTGCTGAGGTGGGAGATAAATCTGCTGGCTGAATTGAGCAGTTCAAGTGTGAATGAGCCTAAACCACTTTTGTTCTTTAGTACACGATAATTCTGGTGGATTTACTGTTACCTGGATAGACAGCATTGCATTGCAGAGCTGAACCTAACTTAATAGATCATGATTCCCACATTATCCTTTAATGGTCGCTTGTCCATTCAGTTAAAAAATTCTTAAAGAGTCATCTTGATTCTTAACATGTTTTAGGTAGATTCCTTGTATCCTCCCATAAATTCCATCTCTGACTTTCATAGAACAATCTCTTTTCTATATTATTATTTAGACTATTTGTCTGGGTATGAATTCCATCCACTCTTTTCATTTATGTGCAGATCCAGGTTTTATTACTAAACAGACTGTAAACAAAATCAATCCTTTCTTCTCATATGAAAAAATAAAGAATTTAATGGGAAAAGATGGATTATCTATAGGTTCCTGAGAAGTCTTACTCAATTTAGAAGAGAAAAAGACCTAATTCTCTGTCATGTTTTATGTAAGTTCAGAGTTATTTCTGTGAAACCCTTTGGCATAATTCCTATTCACCCATTTTACACTTTCCAAAAGAGCTGTAAGACTGTATATGTGCAAGAAAAAAAAAAAAAACCTTGGCTGTTTTTAATGCTTCATTCCTTTCAAAATAAGTATAGAGCTCAGCAGAAATTACTATCAGACCCCAAGTATCAATGACCATTCTTTATGCTAATCTTTCCATTTCCTGCTATTACCAGTTCCAGGGTCAACAGCTAAAAAAAATAATACTGAACTATTGTAAAATCATCTGTCATTTTATTTTCTCCCCCCAAGTCTCTTAAAGAGTGTCTGCAATGAATTACCTCCATGTCTGAAATGAATTACTACTCCATCCCACACAAACACACCATCATTACCTGCCCCAAGCAAGGTCTGGAACTATATTGCTCTTGTATGTTAAACAATAGTCAACCAATGGTGAGATGCAATTGATTATGTGAAACGTTAGAAAGCTTTAGTAAATCAGCTTCTCTGAAGTCATCTGGGCTTAGGTGTAGCTGGTTTTGGTTTAAAAGGTTATTACACCTTCTCTTTTTCTCTTTCTTTCTCTTTTTTTCTCTCTTTCTTTATCTTTTTCTTTTTCTTTCTTCTCTGCTCTTTCTCCTATATTTTTTAATTTTCTTTTGCTTTTTCTTTTTTCTTTCAATTCCTTTCTTCCTTCCTCCCTTCCTCCCTTCCTTTCTTCTCTTTTCCCCCTCCATTATTCCCTTATTTTTTTTTTGTCTTTGAAAATTACCTTGATGCTGACACTGCAAAAAGTAAATTGTCCAAATCTTTGAGAAACATGCCCTGTCGTTCCCAAGACCCTATTCCTTCATCAAATCCCAACTCACACTACAGACAGAGATAAACTTGGCTTCTTGAAGCCAGATTGGTGCCTTGCTCTGATCTCTTTACTGGAAACAGCTACTTCATTCTTCAAATGCTTAGAAGTGTTCCTCATTTTCAGTCTGAAATTATTCACAACATTTTATACTACCTCAGTTGCTTTCCTCTCTTATGAGTGTTTACCTGCTTGAAATATTGCATATTGTATATCTCCTGCTTTTGTTTTCCTTTAATAGTTAAGACAATTCAGCTTAACAGGTAGTTCTCTGCCTTTGGTTTGTGTTTGTTTGTTTAGGAATGTCCTATTGCAATTTAATTTTATTTCTTCAGGGGCAAATTTTCCTAAATCAGAAGAAGCCACCTATTGCTGTTTGTCATTCAGGTAACACCACAGTAATGAAACTGTAATTTAGAGGCAGTGCTCCCCACTACATTGCAATTAAAATCCCCCTAAACTACTAATTGCAATTAGAGTGCCACTTTCCTATAACAACAGGCAGCCTATTAAGTGTTAAGACAGAGTTTGGAAGGAAGACAAACCAGCACATCTCTTCAGTTTTTAGCACAGAACTGGCTAAAGTTTGTATTCAGATTTATGTGTCTTTTCTAACCAAACTTCAATCCAACTAGACTCCCAGCACCAGTATAAAAGCCATAAACAACATCCATACATTTCTATGTTTTAATCAAAACCCATGTGTACTGACGTCAGTGCAATGAGATTCCACAGACATAGTGTGTGTACCCTTTACAAAGTTTACAGTGGAAAGGGGGTTACTGTGAGATTCACTTCTAATGCCATGGTGCCCAGGCACTTGTTTCTCCCTGTTTTGACTCCTGGTTTCATTCCTCTGCTCAGGTGTTGCTTCTATTTAAAGGTATCAAGTTAGTTTGAGGAGAAAATATGCTGGAGCCCTGTATAAATGAGGACAATCTCTAGTAGAGCTGCTGCATGATGCACATAAATCATGCCAAGCAGAGGTGAAGGCTGAACTGCACCGGTGTTACTCCCACTCTGGTATCAGGCAAGAAATGCACGGAAATGAAAGGCGAATGCGTGGCGGGGCAGCGGCTCGTGCTGCAGCACCTTTCTGGATGGCACAAATGAGAAAGTCAATGGAGATGCTGCATTGTATCACTATAATGGGGGTCAGGATCCAGAGCAGCAGCACTGTATCTATTATTGGGAAATAACAGATACACACAAAGGAATAATCAGGCAGTGCTTTGCCCTGCAGATCTCTTACTGGTTTTCGTGTATATTGGGATCAAGGGGCAGAACCTTCTTTTCAAGTGGTGTGCTGGAAAATGTATTGGGTTAGAGATTTGGGTCTGATGTGCACTGAGATCTCTAGACAGATTTCAAAAGCCTGTATGATGAGCACTGCAGGAATGGGGAATAAAAAGATTTGCAGTGTGGTCCCAAACA
Organism: Phainopepla nitens; assembly: GCA_013400175.1. Classification (NCBI taxonomy): domain Eukaryota; kingdom Metazoa; phylum Chordata; class Aves; order Passeriformes; family Bombycillidae; genus Phainopepla; species Phainopepla nitens. The sequence goes on from VXBQ01014059.1 coordinate 72,667, forward strand.
TTCTAGTTTCATGTCTAGTCCACATCAAAAAAACTGCTTGCTCAGTTGTTGTGTCATCTGTTACTTGATCAGCTGAAATGCAAAGAGGTGAAGATCCTGCCTCAAACACAAATCTGTAATTATTTTGAATGCTTCAAATTTTTTCATGGGATTTGTCCTCAGCTCACACCTCTAAGGAAAAAAAGTCATGGAACCATAGAATCATAGAATGGCTTGGGTTGGAAGGGACCTTAAATATCAGCCAATTCCAAACCCCCTGCCATGGGCAGGGATACTTTCCACTAGACCAGGTTGCTCAGAGCCCCATCCAACCTGGCCTCGAACACTTCCAAGGATGGGGTCTCCACAGCTTCTCTGGGCAACCTGTGCCAGTGCCTCACCACCTTCACAGTAAATAATTTCTTCCTTAAATCAAATCTAAACTTCCCCTCTATCAGTTTACAGTCATTCCCCCTTGTCCTATCACTGGCCATCACAATCTCCATATCTAAAACATACTGTCCAGTGAAATGAGGGGACTTGCCAAGGTTTTGAAGAGAAAAGGGTGAAAATTTACTGGTTTTGGGGCATCACTTGAAGAAAAAATACCAAGAACCCTTGAAACATCCTAAGACAGCCAGCTGTCCAGCATCCATCCACTCATCCATGCTATGCAAAGGAGGAAGTGGCACAGGCAGCATTGAAATTACCAAATGTTCCTGTTAAAAGGGAGAATCTCATTGCTGAGTTTAATTGCTTTGCTGTGTGCATAATAGAGCTGAGAGTTGGTAGAGGAGAGGACAAGACTGGTTGGACATGGTAACGACTCTTTTCCATTGTTAGCCAGGAGCAGTAATTATGCTTTAAGAATAAAAACCTGAAACAAAGCCTGAGCAGTGTCGAGGTTTTGCAGGGGTTTCATCATATTGAGTACCTTCACTGGTGTATTTCTAAGCCAGGGGAAAGCCTTTTATACAGCTGTGGCTGAGCCCTCAGTTTATAACTGAACTTTAGATTTCATCAGTGATTTATCAGTGATAAATTGAGTGTCTCACAGAAAGTTCTGTTAAACCACTAAGCACTAGGAATTGCATCAGATCAGCAAACATGAACAAGAAGCTGAGTCTGTCCACAGAGCGGTGAATTACTTGGCAAGAGCTCAATGGCTTGGGGTGATTCCAGTGTTTTTAACAGCAGAAGAGCAGTGATGCTCCCAGCTTCCAATCTGCACACCCCGTGTATGTGCAGCACCTTACCCTTTCTGATCAATCCCAACACTGCTTCAGTGCCCTTCACCCAGCTACAAAACCCGACTTCATTATTTACTGTTGGCAAGAGAAAAACAATTCTCTGTAAAATAGCCAGTGGGGAGTGGGAATTTTTATGGCTTACTGCAGATTTTTTTTAATGCTCTTTATCATCCCTATTTATTGTCACCTCTCCACACCACTCCAGAGTCTGTCTGTTTGTCTCTCTGTTTACTTTAGGTATATGAATTTGTGCACCAAATAAATGTGCATTTACCAAGGGGTGAGTCACAAACCATCTCTTCCTTGGCTGGCGTTTATGGTGATCTGGCCCCTATCCAAAACATCCGTCCTGGCCCATTTACAGCATTGTGTGGCTGGCATTCAGATGCTCTGCAGGGCCCTTAATGCTGTTGGCCATGGCTCTCAGCAGCTCTCATCTCAATAATGCAGCCGAGCAGTGAGTCAAGAGGCCGCCGACACGGTCTGTGCCTATCATGAGGTTTTTTGGAGGACGTGGGCACACAGTCAAACCTCACTGAATTGCTGTACTTCGATGAGTTACGGCTGTGCAGCTGGGCCAGCATGTTCTGAGCTCCCTCTCTGCAAAATAGAATTTAGCATAAGGAAAGAACAGGAAAGCTATGTTTTCAATCTTACAATTAGGAATGTGCCTCAGGACAGGAGCAGACTTACCATGTGGGGATCACAAGTGCATTTCTGTGCTTCTCAGCATCAGCCAGGGTGGAATGCACCTCTGCATCACACAACATTGTCCCCTCCAGACACATAGGACCCACACCCACCCTCTTGAGGTACAGCAGCACGACTGATGGCATGTTTTTAGGCCTCCATAATTAAGCTGCATTTGTCTGTGTGTCCTTTCCTAGAGAGAGAGAGTTCTACAGTCAGTGTGGATTCATTCCCCAAAGCAGTATTTTTTTCTTTATGTCATTAGGGTTGCTATCTCTCAAAGGGGCTCTAGTCCTCATTCCCTCAAACAAACATCTGACAGATGTTCAGGAGCAGAACAGGATGGTTCAGGAAGTCTTTGAGAAGGACAAAGGAGGGTTTGCACTTAGCAGATGCAAATTTGTGGAAAAAAGGAGGAGTATCTCAGAAAAGGTGATGGGAAAACTTCTTTCAGGTTCAGCAAATCACTCACTCTCACTGGAACAAAGGGCTGCAGTTGCTCCAATGGCAGTTCCACGGATACTGAGTTTGGGGCATCCTCACTAAATCTACTTAAGAATACAGTAAGGTTGTGGTACTTCCAATTGTTTTGTACAACAAACAGCAATACCCTCAGAGTTGTCTTCTGTTTCTGACTTAATCAATAAAGGCCATTAGAAGCTCACTTTTCTGCTAATACTACTCTGAGTACCTCTTGTTGGGAGGTTTTTTTTATGACATTAAACGACACAGTGCATTGATTTCTCGTGAGAGATACAGCTTAGGGTTTTTGTCATCCCATCACATAACACAATTTCCTTGCTACATTTCTAACTGTTGGAACTTAATATTCACTGTCAATGAAATACATTACTAAGTTCCAATTTTTTTTACTCAAAGTGGAAGCAAATGTCTTTAAAATATTTATATAGATATAGATTCAGCTGGTACGAGAATGTCTAGCCACCTTATTTATATAGGCATATATGTATATATAAACATATGTATTTATATAGCAAATACCACCATCATTCAAGTATTGTTTTTTAAAGGAAGTGAGTCCTAAATGTTTTCCTGAAAAGCATCCAACAGAGGTTCCTGGAGTTAAGTTCTCTGACTGACTTTATACGGCATACAGTAAAGCATGGTACTTGCAAAGCCTTTGTTCTTCCCCAGCAAGTTGGGCAGCATTTCTGAGAGGGTAAGTGCAGACCTCAGGACTCAAACTATGCCAACGAGGCTTTGGGAACTGAAGTTGAGCTGGCAGGTCCTCAGCATCTATGTTCCTATTGTGGGGTTGGCAAACTAGTCCACAAACCAGTGCAATATCCTTAGGCCATCCCAGTCTGAGCCTACTTCAAAATCATGGAATGATGAAGTGGTTGATGTTGGAAGGGATCTCTGCAGATCATCTAGTCCAAGCCCCCTGCTCAGGCTGGACCACATAAAGTCAGTTGCCCAGGACTGTCAGCAGATGACTTTTGAATATCTCCAAGTTTCCATAAACTGTCTGGGCAACATGTGCCAGCACTTGGTCAACCTCCCAGTAAAAAAAGGTTTCTTTCTTAGCAGTTTCCACAGGCTATTGTCAGTCTGCCGAGACCTGCAGCTCCTCACGCACTTAAAAACAGTAACAGAGTTGAATTTGAATGCCAGAGAAGACCATAAATACAGCATTATGTTAAAAATTCTCAGGTCACTTAGAGAAGGATTCATTTAAGGCAGTTTTAGGCAGGCAGAACAGAGCCATTAGTTCCAAGCTGCTCCTCTAGGCAGTCCTGGTATTCAGCAGAAAGAGACCAGTGTCTCTAGAGCATGGTGACTGCCACCAAAACAAGTGCCTCAGGGAACAGCTTGCACTTCAGAGGTGCTACAGTATTTCCGTTCTCATCATTACAGAAAGTGCCCTGCTGCTGAAACAAGACTCCTGAAATCAAGTGCACTGGATGCCTCTCCTGGTTCAGAGGTGCTCATTCTCTGGCAGCTGCTGGGAACAGCGCTGGTGCTGGCCACAAAGAGGGAAGACACTAATTCCAGCTTAGGCACTAGAGTGCTTAGCATCTTCTGCTTGCTTCTTTTAAAAGAAACTGGGATCTCTGAATGATGAGCCAGTGAAGAGTTTGCTAAAATGGAAAATAATATTATAACAGTGTTAGATTACAAATAAGCTACAAGTACCATATATACGTGATGGAGCAGATGTAGACATGCTTTTTCTCTCTGCTAGTCTTGTCCATGCTATTTTGAACTTGATTGTAACAGTGGATAAAAAGACAGTTGATTGTATTTAACAGGGACTTCAAATAAAGGTCTTTAGCAGAAGAGATTAAGGAAAAGATGTACAATTAGAATAGATTTAGTATGCATTTTTCTTACTTGAAAAAGCAATGAAGAGGGAAGGGGCAACACTGGCAGATGACCTAAAAGCAGTGACAGGGCCAGAAGACTCTAAGGAGGAAATCCAGGGCCACCTTCCAAAGCAGAGGAACAACTGAACAATTGCCTAGGAAAACACAGATGAGAAAAACCAGGGGTGAGAATACACAGACTGGCAGCTCCAGCACATTGATAGATCCTGAAGGGTTTTAGGAGAGAATTGGTTGGTCCCTATGAACAACAGTTCAGGGAAATCATGCACTCAGTGCAGAACTGTGTTTAGGAAAAATTGTACATTGCTAGAATATTAAAAATGGATTTTAAGAATAATACCACAAATGGCCTAATGTCACGTGGCTATGGTGGCATGAGCTTGGTAAGAATGCAGTGACTGGTTCAGGGAATTTCAAATCAGACCTTCAGAAATTAGATTTCAATGCCAAAGTCACTGTAGTTTTTCAATTTAACAGAGCATAATAATAGAGAAGAAAAGAACAGATCTAAGTAAACAACTCATTTTATATTTAGATAAATAGATGGATTTCAGAGTGGAAAAAGTCTCACACAGCACAGAAAATATTGGGAAGAATGCAAAGGTGAGAGAGAGAGGAACAGTTACTTTAAGGGAAAGGTGAATAAAAAGGTGTTTCATGGAAGTATATTACATCCTGAATACTACAGAGACAGTAAATTAGCAGCCTTATTTACTCCTACTCATAAAATCAAAACAAGAGGCATCCGTTGCAACAGAAGGGCAGTAACTTTTGAAGTGATAACAGGCAGACTTTTAAAGATATTTTAACCTGTAAAATTCACTGCAACACAGTAATTTTAAGTTAAACTTAACCAAATTTGAAGAAGGAATGGATATTTATATTAATAGCAAATATAACTGCAGTCATGTGGGACAGGAGCTAATAGAAATCCTTCAGACTAAGCAAAAAAAAGCTTTATTTTTTGCCAGAAGTTAGGATAAGCCACCTTTCTACGGGAAAGTTGTTCCATAATTGGTCATGAAAGGTTTCTTACATTTTCCCATGATTTACCAAAACATATAGTATTAGTCACTGTTGGAGAAAGACTACTGGATTATATGGACCATTGATCTGACCCAGCATGACAATTTTTATGGTCCTGTGAGCAAAATCCAATGGATTTGCAAGGAAACCTTACAGAATAACAGCTTCAGTTTGAATTTTTCTTACTGCTACAGAGGCCACAGAAACAGCAACTAAATTCCTGGCAGTGACATATCTCTGCAGGCAGGCGTGGTAGCAGTACAGGTATCTAATGCTTTTATGCCATTTGCTAAGGATTATACAGCAGTAATCTCTCTCATTAACACTTTGTCTTGTTCTGTGCTGACGATCCCATAATCTTCTCCTTCACTCCATCCTCTCAAAAGGTACCAAAACAAAAAATAAATACTGCGTGCATGGACTAAAACTTGCTAACGGAGATTAATTATCAAAGCACAGACCTACTGCTTATTCATCTCAGAATTTTTCAAATGAGCTTGTCCTCACAGAATTATATTATGGTCTTTTCTTTTCTTTTCTTTTCTTTTCTTTTCTTTTCTTTTCTTTTCTTTTCTTTTCTTTTCTTTTCTTTTCTTTTCTTTTCTTTTCTTTTCTTTTCTTTTCTTTTCTTTTCTTTTCTTTTCTTTTCTTTTCTTTTCTTTCATTTCCTTTCTTTCCCACTTATCATTGATTATCTACTCCAAGGTAATGCTTGTCTTTGTCACTTCAAGTCCCCACTTTGCACTGCTGGTCAGTGGCCATCTGTAGTGTTTGTGGGGTGTGAGAGGAGATACTTATTAATCCATTTTTTTTCCATCTCAAGGAGACAGAGACACTTGTTTGACAGAACAGCATTTCTGAAGGAATCCTCACAAAAGGCAATAGCTAGCAGCTTTTAATTTTTCCTCAGATTCTAAACTGAACAAAACTAAGTTCCATGCTCTATTCTTGGCACAAAGGCAATCAAGCAGTTTCGTGAAAATTCCACTAGGGATGGAGTACACTTGCCTTTTGTTAACCAAGCAGTGCCTACCAACTTTCAGAACAATGCTGCGTATTAGCAGCTATGATGGGCCAGATCCAACTTAATTAGAAACATGTGGGCATACACTGGGTATCAAGGAAGAAGCAAGGAAACTTCTCCTGGAAAGCTGCATGGATGAAGGAGGATGGGTTTGGCCCCAGACACAGAGGCAGGCTGACACAGCGGGGTCAAACCATGACCACTATGAGCCCAGCAACATTAAGCAGGAAATTCTTGTGAACTGGAGCTTCAGCCCTCTTTTACTTTCCATGTAAGCACAGTCACAACATGTTTGTACTGAAACTTGGTGGAGATTCCTCCAAATTAAGCGTACTAGAGGTGAAGTTAATCCAGCCAATATATTGCTTGCAGCATTTCATTTTTTCTAAGTACCAGCTTTCCTTTTACAGGATCTCATAAAAACAAAACAATGTGCTGCTCTCTTACAGATAACCTACAAGCAGCAGTCGGTGAAGTAGTCCCAGTGTCCAGAGCTACACTGTATCTTTGATGTCTGGTTCTGCAGTACAAATATTTCTGCAGAGCAAGACATAATGAAAGTTTATGAGCTTGTTAAGGAACTGACTATTACAAAGAACCATACTCATTTTGACTCTATTAGAAACACAGGAAAAATAATTTGTCACTTTCCTGTGACTAGAGGAATCTCAGGGCGAATCTCAGATAAGACATCAACACTGTTGGTGATTACTCAGCCTTTTTTCATTACAGTTTATAAAGCCCTGAATAAGAAACCCCTTAACACTGGCATTTCAATCCTGAAAATGCAACTTTACAAAACCCAGCTGTGGAAAGGACATTTATTTTCATTTTAGAGATGAGGCAAGCAAATCATGGGTGATAGGTGACTTGCACAAGTTCACAGTAAAGGGGTTTTGGCTCACTGTGAATCACAACATAACAATACCAATAATAATTCTAGTAAATAGAAATCTTGCGTTCCCCTTTTGGGCTATAGCTTGGAGATTTCTCCTATTTTTTCTCAGCTGTTTCTATTTGGTTTCTATTTGGTTTCTCTTTGGTTTCTACTTTATTTTCCTAAACTGAGCATAAGGTAGGTAAAAAAAAAAAATCTTTTTTCTTTGGACTCTAAAAGCTTTTCAGAAGTATACAGCTACTGGATGGTCCTCTCTGACTGATATTTAACACATTTTTTCTGCTGTAATTGAGAACACAGTCATGCTGGCGGATAAATTCCAGTGAAGACATTGTAACAGTTTGAGTGTTTTCTCCATTATGTGTCTTTACAACAGAGATAACCTTTTACTTCTTGAAATATAATTACACAGGGAGCTAGTTGTTTTAAAAAAGAATTAACAATACTAGCAAACATTTCACAGGGATTTTCCATAACAACCTGGTTTTATGTCAGCTTCTTTAGAGCACAGCATCACTTATAGTATAAAATTAACTGAAAATCGAAAACTAAACGACAGGAGATCTTTACTTTTCTTATAGCTCATTCATGGAATTATCTGCAGTATAGGAGCTCCAAAGAAATGTCAGTGATTTGTTTGTCAGCAATTATTTGCATCAATATTAGGATTCTCTCACACTCCCCCCACTCCATATATTGATATAGGAAGATATTGGTATCTGTGATAACTGTGTATCAATAGATGTGATGTTGTGTGTTGATAGATATTCAGAATGATCATAATACAGGCAGGAGGTGCCACTGCAATTATTTGTTTTCAACCAATCCTCTCCCCAAGCGTATTATTAAACTAAATGAAGTATTAATAGGTTATTATTGCACTGAAATATGGTGTAAGCTTTTTTACTTTACTACATTGGAGAGCAGATCATGGCCTTCCATGTTCCTCTTTTCCAAGGCAGTTTGCACTCTACCACTAAGTTTTGGCAAAATTATATTCAGAGCTGGACAGGTAGCACTTCTGATCACTGAGGCTGCCTTCAGGAGAAAATCTGTGTGCTGCACTGAGAGCAAATCTGGAAGCACTGCCACAGGCACAGCCATGGTGTCCTTTTGGGTGTGCAAGATGCTGGCATGGGTGCTGACTTCAGTGTGCCAGTGGGGAAATCCAGGACAGACACACATTTGACATGGGTATGCTGAAGGAGCCTCCCCATGGAATGTAAGGATGGAGCCAGAGCAGCGTGATCCAAGGGAATGTTATGGCAGTGTGGGGGAGAGGATGGCTGCCTGCACCCTCTTGCCTAGTGCAGTTTAGCTGTTATTAATAGGCAGATAGGCCAGTGCTACTGACTGTACCATGGCATGACTGAGTCGTAACAGCACCCACAAGGTCCATCTCTGAGTTCCCCAAAAGATCTGGTCCTGGTGTCTGACCTTCTGAAGACTCATCCTTTCATGGAGAGACCCTTCAATTTCTAGCCTGAGCTCTCGGTCATAATTTTTCTCTGGCCACCCTTTCAGTCAAGGTTCCAGCCACCATCCTCCTCATGAACTGCTCCCCTTGTACTGTGTCCTGCCCTTCTGCTCACTGGGGTGCTGCCAGTCCCAGTCCACCAGCAGCAGTCCAGTAGCAATTCCCAGTCTAGCAGCAATTCCTCTTCTTCCTCTGGTGAGGAGCCTTAGCAAAGAACTCTCTGCTGACAGCAGGAATGCTGCTTACAAGTTCTGTTTGGTAGAAAAGATCCTAAGGGACAGGTAATAGTTAAATGATTTTTTTTTCTTTATGATTGTGAGCTGACCTATTTCAGTAATGCAGAGAATATCCCTATTCCACAGAGAGCATCTCTGCTGTAACCAGCAACCAGTGAACCAGAAATGCTTTATTATGCTCGAAGTGAGGGAGTGGCACAGTTGCCCAGAGAAGCTGTGCATGCCCCATCCCTGGAAGTGTTCAAGGCCCCACTGGATGGGGCTTTGGAAAACCTGGTCTGTGGAAGAGGTCCCTGCCCATGGCAGGGGGTTTGGAACTAGATGGCCTTTAGGGTCCCTTCCAACTCAAACTGTTCTGTGATTCTCTGATGCAGAAGCACAACCCAGAAAGAGCTCAGCCATGCCTTGGCAAAGCCTCTTCTGCTACCAAAACCATACAGTGCAGCTTGACCTTCAGGATGTTCACATGAGGCACCAGTCACCACAAGAGTAAGAGGTTTCTTACATGGCCATGGCCACTGTTCATTCTGCTCACTGGGAGTATTTAACACAGATAGGTCCCAATCCTTTGCAGTAGTGGTTTCCTCTCCTGGTCTAACATTTTTCAGGATTGGAGATTAGCTGTCAGGAGGCTGTTCTGGGAATTTGTTTTCCTTTGAGTCAGGCATCACTAATCCGACCTAGCACTTCCTTCCAGGCTTCATGAAACAGAAATCTCTAATCCAGAAGACATTTTGAATTTTAAGACTAATTAAGTGTCATAATGTCAGCTAAGGTAAATAAAGCACAAAAGGAAAGAAATAAGCTCCGGGAGTGGAATATGCTTTATTGAGCACATATCCAGTACTCCGACCATCACTGTCACTCAGGAAGACATCATCCAGTAAACCTGATCAGAAAAATCCCCACTGAACTGATAAGACAGAGCTACTCTTCAGGTGGCTCAGCTGTCACTTGAAAACCAGCTTGCAAGCCTGTGGGCTGACACTAGTGCTGGAAAGCAATGAGGGTTCGAAGCTCACAGATACAGTCTTCTCTGGACTTCAGAAGGATCAATATCAGATCCTGAGAGCTCTCTGCCACTCCTGTGTTTTCCCTTGCAAAGGAAAAGAAGTCTCTTCAGGTGTATTTCCTCACTTCTTATGAGATTTGCCGAAAATTCAGGCATAGTGAGTGATTTCCATCCCAGGTACATCTGTTGTGTCATTTCAGTCACTGCAGAGCTGGGGTTTTAAAACTCTGCCAATACAAGAGTTAAATTGGTGTGTATATAAATATCCTGTTTATTAAATTTCTTTTTATTTTGGCTACCTGTTTGGTCTTTAAAAGAGAAAAGCAAAAAAAATGTGCAAGAAGCAAATAGGTTGAGAAATGTTATTTAGTCATTCTTAGTTACAGAAACTACAGCTCTGTGTTTCTTCAATCTGGCTTTTTCTGCCTCTCCTCATCTTAAAAATATCTTATGTGGTACTATAAATAATAAGCAGAAGGGAAAGCAATGCTTCATGCAGAAGAAAAGCAGCAGTTTAATGATGTTCAAACACAACTCTGGAGAATGAACGAATGTTCCTCCATGCATTTCCAGGCTTGAACAGGATAGACTGAGTCTGCAGGAATTTGTGTTTCAGACCTTGGTGTCAGTATGCATTACTGTGGGCTTTGAAAGATGCTCTTAAAATTTTTCTAAATAACCAAATTGAGCAACCCTCTCCAGTGTGATAATCTGTGCAGCTACTACTGCAACTCCAGCAGCAGGGAAGGAGGGAGGGGAGGAGAACTCTCTCCCAGCTGAGCCTCAGAAATTCTTTCCCATAGTAAGCAATTAACATGGGGTTTAATCTTTCACTTCAGGGAAGGTGAAAGTATCAGGAAGGTAGATGACAGTGCAACATCTGCACGTAGTTTAGACGTGCAGTGCCTGCACTTTTTGCATCCAGAGAAGAGGCACAACTGCTTTTTAAAGTCAATGGCCAAAACAAATAGCATTAAGGTATTGTGTAGGATTTCTCTGTGCCTGGATGACACAGTGGAAAGAGTCCCTGACACAGCTCAGGAGCTAAAGAATGTGCTCAGGCTTTGTTTAAACAACACAGGAAGATGAGTTCACTTTTTCCTGTAATGAACATGAGGCATTAGGCATGTGGCACTAGATTCTGCTGCTGTTGTGAAAAAGGCACAGCCCTTGGAAGAAAAAAATCACGGATATGCAGCACGAGGTATGATGTAAACTTTAATAAACTCATCTGAACTCTCCATTTTTGCCTGCCTGCCTTTCAGTGACAGCATTTAAACTAATGTTCTAGGGCCCTTTTATGCAAAAAAGCCTTATTCCTAGGATGGCTCTTGCAAAATTCATGGCTGGTACGATTCCATGCCCTTATGACATTACAGTAACATCCATTTGTATCTGTTTGGCACCATGTAAGTAGGTCGCACGATTATGATGAAGTTAAAATTAATTTTGCCTTTCTTTAAACGGTAATGGAACAGTTACCAACTGATTAAGGAAAACATTAGCGAATACCATTTTAATTGATTTGAATGCATGTGTGTTTTGTACTGGTTTAGTTTGAGGGCATTTTTAAACAAATAGCACTGTCATTGTGAGTCTTAATTAGATAATAAATTAATAGATAAATGGATTAGAAAGTTCAGTATGGCTTTCACAATTGCTGCTAGCGGCATAAAAATGAGGTGCTTGGTATTAGCAATGCTAATAAATGGTCCAAGGAATGCACTTGGGAAGAATGATGATGTGGAAGCTGAGTGACGTGTGAGAACCATAGTCTTTCCTTTGCCCACACCTATTTTGAAAACAAAGGTGCTCCTGTGCTTCCTTAGGAAAGATAACAGTGGTGCTGATCTGGAAGTGTAAATATGTCAATTCCCTTAGTACACCTCAAAGCCTGCAGATTTAATGTGGGATTCATGAAAAATTCACTAGGCACACAGGACATCTTCCAGGGGTTAGGCTGCACAGCGATCAGTTCAGAGATCTGACGAGGAAAAAGGCTCAGTATGTGCCAAGTGTATTCAGTAATGGGAAAACTGCCTAACAGGGAGGGAAGTCTGGATCAGTTGGGCTGGATACCGAGTTCATGAGAATCATTAGGATCTTTCTGAAAAAGAGCTATTTGGTGGATGTTGTGCTGCTTATTTAATTCCATGAGGCAGTAAATCAAGCCATATGAGTCTTGGTGCTGTTCAAAGAGGTAGTGACAGTAACTCAGATAACAGACACAGAGTGCTGCTGGTTGGAAGGTGATGCAAATAACCACTGGCATGAGTTCAGGCTGAGTGTCAAATACCTGAAATTGGAAAGTTGGAAGACCACTTTGGTATGGATTGAATGTTATGCAGCTTGCCTGAAGACACAGGGTAACTTGGATTTGTTATTTTTGAGTTGATTGCCCCTCAGATATAACTGAAGATATAACTGAATATAACTGAATATAACTGATTCAGATATAACTGAATATCTGAAGGGTGGCATTAGGATGGCATTAGCCTGCAGCACCTGGTCACCATAATTAGAGCAAGTTTGCAGAAAGGGTTTGAAGCCTGAATCATATTAAAGTCACTTTTAGATTCTCAATAGAGTATCAAAGAATGGGAACTTTCTGCAGTAATCTGTACTAGATGGCAGAAATGTGAATATTGCTGAAATATCTTTAGCATAGAGAAAATAATACTTGGCAAGACTTTATTCCTATTTTATAATCCTTTTGATGTAATCTCTTCTGCTGGTCACCTGAAGCTTGACTTTTTATGCCCATGATTTTCAAGGCAAAGTGAACTTCTTAGCAATCAGATCACCCTTTGATAGAAATTAACTCTAGTGACAAACATCTTTTGTTTTACATTTCAGGAGCATTCAGACAGATGCCTACTTTAATTTTAATATTAACTACTTTGTGTAAAACATTCTGTTGCTTTTGTTAATGAGGATTACAGTTCCATCTCACTTAGGGTCATCTTGATAAAAAGTGAGTAGTGTTTTACCCCCTCATCTACATCACTTTTCTTATCAGTCTACCTAGAATATAAATCTGCATTCAGAAAATACTGCAAATACTGTGCAGCATATTGCATGGTCTATAGACCTTATCACTTGAGTAATTTAAAGTCTATCAGAGTAAAATAAATTATAATATATGAGCATAGTGAAATCTGATCTTAGGAAGAGGTAAACAGGATACAAATGGTCTTTTTCACCTCTAGTTTTCAATGCTGGAGATATCTGTCATCTGTTAGGTTGTTTAGCAAGTTTCTAATTAGTATCTTTCTCAAGTCTCTTTCCCACTCAAAGGGCTCCCATCCAAGGAAAATCTAAAGAGGTTCAGAGATAGTAAATACATTACACTGGGTTGTTGCATAAACTCACATAACCCCAGTTCTTTGCCAGCTCCTTGCACATCTGTTGTAAACCTTAAAGTCCTGCAACCATGTACAGTAGTGCTGAGGCCAACCATTGAACCACAGGAAAAGAGTCCTTGACAGAACTGCTTCTGATGGACTTGGTGCACAGGCAGACAAACCCAGGTCTTACTGCAAAGGCTGCATCCCTGTATTTATTGACATATTTGTCCTCAGATTGCCAGAACAGCAGGGAGAGTTCTTAGCCTTAGGACCCACTAGTAAAGCCAGTCTTTTTTGGAAGCAATGTGGCTTTAAGCCAGGCTGAGAAGGAAAGAGAGCAGAGTCAGCAGGAAGAATGCAGCTGCCATTACGCTTTCAGGATCTGGAGAAACATGGAAATCATAGAATCATAGAATGGACTGCATTAGAAGAAGCCTTTAAAGCTCATCTAGTCCAACTTGATCAGGTTGCTTGGAGCCCCATCCAACCTGATGCAGAATGCTTCCAGGAACGGGGCATCCACCGTCTCTCTGGTACAGGGCAACCTGTACCAGTGTTTTACCACCGCTGGCGTTAAAAATTTCTGTGTCCTGGTTTTGGATTTTACTTAATTTCCTTCTGTTTCAAGAGTGTAGCTGGGATGGCCATTCATTTAAGCCAACTCTCCATCTTTGTGCTTCTGCTCCTATCCTGAGCCTTCACTTCTGAGAGTGTTGATCTGCTGCTAGGCAAGGAGGCTGTGGCCTGCCTTCCTGCAGGCTGCTGCAAACTATTATGTAAAGCAACTGAGCTGGAAGAAAGGGAACTTGTCAAAAAGGGGGAAAGCTGAGGAAAACTTTGATCAGAGGTTAGTCTCCAGAATCAAAATGATAGCAAGTTTCACGGGCTTTTTAAAAGGCAACAGAAACAACACTGGACCTATTGTGAATAAATTGCTAGCACTGTTTCACATGTAGCAATGGCTTTTGTGACTCCCATTGAAATTTATCTTTAGTTTGGCAAGTATGTTGCCTTGAAGTGCCATAAGGAATATGTTGGGATAGGCATTGTTCTCTTGCCACGTTTCAGACCTAAGCTGTCTTGCAGAGTGTGTAAATCAGCATATATAATATAGCCACATATTGAGCTTATGAGTGCCACACATGGCCACAAGCTGAAATTTTTCAGAAATTGTCTTCACATACTTCTGCAATTCCTTCCTCCCTCCTCTCTGCCCCTGATTCCAGAAGGATGACTTGGAGCAATTTCCTGTTCTTGTAAGATCTCACCTTTTTTTCTATATACCTTGCTTTCCACTACTAAAAATCATGTCCTGGGGGAAGGATTTGCACTTTGCATTCAGCTGGTAAAACAGCCAGTTTTGTTTAGCAGATTTTTGTTTGGTGTGAATCCCTGCATTGTATGTACCTGTTTCAAACACTGTGGAAAGAAAATGTTTCCCTTCTGGATAGGAATATTTGTTAGGCCTTGCAGACAGTTTAACGTATGCTGGTATTTAGAACCTATTAAAAAGAGCAAATAAAAAAGGGAAGAGGAAGGGGAAACAAAGAACAAAATCTTGTTTTTTTAAGTCGCTGTTCATGCTTTGCAGTTTAATATTCTTTCTACAAGAGATTGACTCAGGACCCTAAGTCAAGCTGATTATACAACACACATACTAAAATCCACATTTGGGTCAGAGAAGTCTGTGTGCAGTTTGAAACACAAGACAGAGCACTGAAGCAGAATAATCATGGTTCCCCCTGTAGGTCTTTTCCATTCCTAATGCTTCCAAGTCTGTGAACCATTGACTTAAGTATTCATGTTTGGGCCGTTCATACAGTTGTTGCTCTTTCAAAGCCTCCCTCTTTGCTAGAGGGATCAACAACATTGTCCAGTTCACTGATCTTAAAACACTTTCTGTGCTTCAGGACTTGGCTTATTCCCCCTGTACCAACACCGCAGCATCCCCAACACTGGCATTTCTCTACTAGAACCCGCTCCTTCAATGGGCCACCACCATGTGTTGTGATAGGTTTTGCTGAAGATTAAAACATCAGTGACATAACTAAATTGGGAAACCCTGAGTGTTAGGAATAAATTGGTTTGAGATATCTGAATTAGTCCATTCAGATTTGGAGACTTGATCTAAATTTTGGATGCATTAGGTGTACAAATTCACATCCCTCTGAACTGTTTGGTGCAAGAGTCAGGAAAAGAAACTTCAGAAGTGAGCGTTGTCTTCAAGAAAGTAAGAAACTTTTTTGCTCCATATTTATAGTAAGAAAGCCAAACAAATGCTTAAGAAAGCAACTGTTAAACTTGTGCATAAACCTGGACAAGCAGTTAAGTTCCCAGCACTCTTTATTCATGTCTGTTACAATACTTACTGGGAATCTGCATTCACTGAACCAGAACTATTTAAACATCTTGCAAACATTCCATTTCCTCATTTAACCCTAATAGCAGACCTCACCTATTCTGCAAATAAACACAGGTCTCAGTTCTCTAAGGGAACCTTTACACCTAATATGATCATTTGCCATGAGGACATTTGGCTTAGGTTGGAATATGCTGGGGTTTGGAACAGAAGCAGTGTGGGTATATTCTGTGCAGCAAACACAGGTCTAGGAACTGAGTTGTCAGCTCTGAAAAGTGATAATTTGCCTTAATACACAAAACAGGACAGTTTTTGACATGATATAGCGATGGACTAGGAGACACCATCTTAATCTTTTGGATTCCATGGAGAGGTGATAATTTCTGATCATCCTCCCTAGACACAGACTTGCAGACAGGGATCAGGAAGGGGTTCAGGTCCTACAAGGCTGTTACCTTTCCCATCATGTTGTGATGTGTATTCCAATTCAGCTGTCCCAAGCAGCCAGCCAAACCTCCTAGGAACAACAGTGTTGGCCCACAGCTCCCCTGACTCCCCAAAAGAGCCCTGGGGATGTGGGTGTCCTGCCCTGCATGTCTCACACTGTGTCCTTCCAGAAGGATTAGTTGCTGTATTATTTTGATAAATGGGGCAGAGCAGGGTGATGGCATGGGCTTTTTCAAGTTGAGATGTGGCTAGAAAGGAAAAAGATAAACTTGGAGCTCTTAGGGCTTAACTTCTGGTTTCTAAGAATAACATAGATAAGGTAGTCTTAATTAGATGGAGCTTTAAATCACATATAACAAATCTGAGATGGAAGATATCGTTGTATCTGAAAGAGAAGTCGCCGCTGTTCTTTAGATAAGCTCCCAGATTTTCAGATGAGAAAAAATAAATACTGCAAACAAAGGGTTTCCCTACTTAACCTTCCCAGACAAACCCAAATTGCCTACCATCAAAAAAAAAAGGCAGCCCAAACACAGGGATGGTTTCACCACAAATACTTCTACTTCTATTCCTATGTGTTTTTTTTAAAAAAACCTATGTTAAAAGGTTGCCCTTCTTACATGCAGGACAACTTTGGAATGGTTTCCTCACAAAAGTAAAGGTGCAACCAAAAGTTTGCAAGTGAGGCAGTCTTTGGTAACAGAAACAGGCAGAGATGTCTCACCCCAAACAATCTGCACAAAAACTATGTCTGCTTTTTATCTGTCATGGACATAGTCTATTTTTATAAATGCTAGAATTCACCCACAAAAATAAAGCAGGGCAGCATTTCATCATGACTCTGTTTCCTCAAAGGTATTTCCTACAAGGTGTTGGATTCACTTTCTATATGATAAGCAGCTATGGCTATGCAATTACCAGTGAGCAGGTACGAGTTCTGAAGGTCATGCTGACAGACTGCATGTCCCTTGCACAGCTGCTTCTGTTTAACATCCCTAATAAAGGGAGAGAGACATTTGATTTTCATCAAGGTTTTAAGAAACACCATATCTACAGAGGCCGGACATTTTCCTTCACACTTCATCAGGAAACTTTTCAAGATGGAAATGCAGGGCTGAGCAGTTTATCACAGAGATGACCTGATTTTGGCAAGCCTTGGAGAGGTCACAGGCTTCCCACTGCCACTACAGTAAAAGTCTTTTATCCTCAAATGCAGCAGAAGTCAGCTGCATACATCTTCTGGGCTATATTTTGACTCAGCTGTAGGGTGTTCTATTCTTTTCTTAGTTCTTACTACAACTTTAAGACAAAAATGTATATGTGAAGAGATGGCTCATTTCCTCCATTTCTTCCCCCCCCCCCTTTTTTTTTTTTTTTTAATTTAAACTGCTTCTTTATAAAGGTCACCCAAGCCCAGAGTAAAAGAGGATTAATTACTAACAGCCATAATTTAGAGACAAATTACCCCCTTGATATTTTGGCTGTCCAGGATACACCATGTAAAAGCCATCTATCTGACAGAATGACACAGGTGACTACAGTTGTGTTGAGCATTGCTGTGCTTCATCTCCCCTGAAGAATGATGAGGAGTTTAATACATTAATAAGGAAGGATATAAAAATAATGCTATACTTCTACACAACTTTTCTCATCCAAAGAAGCTAGGCTGTTTTTCTCTTAATCCAATTGGTCAAAGAGTTGTTTTACAGGGATACACATTGATTTCAGTGGAGTTGTTCACAGGATAAATGCACCTCTGCGTGAACACAGCCAACAGGAACTGAGATACTTTGGTTACCAACACCCTCTTTTGCTGGGTCTCATTAAATAGTGCCTTGCACTATTAGTAATTCAACTAGAATCAAGAACAGTCCATGTGGAAAACGACCTTTGGTAATCAGCTCTGTCAAGGCATGATACACATTTTGCTCAGATGCTCACACTTGTCAGTGCTGCACTTCAAACTAAGAATTGCAGAAGTGTGCCTCCCTCCCAAGCCTTTATCCTAAGTAGGTAGGTACCTTGAAAGCTCTGAATCTCTGGTTTGTACTTCTCTAGAGACCTGACAAACCTGAGGGCTGGTATGTGTCATGCAGCAGTGCCTCAGGGTTTTGTGATGGTTCTAGTCTGTGCTGGCAAGACTCTTTAATCTTTGGCAATCCTAAAGAGGCTTTTTAAGGTCAGGAACACACTATGGAAGGGTGGCTGTGAGGAAGCAGCTCATTTGTTTCTATGCAACTTCTTCATTTCCAGAGCTGACAAGTCTGAAGCCAGCTGTGTGTGTCTCCATCTCCTGAGAGTCTCACAGACAATTTCTAAGCCTACTCCAGCAATCTTACATCGTAGCTACACATTTTTGTCATGTGGCTTATAAATACATATGGATTTCCTATAGTGGACTTTCTACCTGCAAGTCTTTTTATAAAGACCATGTTTTTTGTGAAACAGTTATCAGATAACATCTCTCTTTAGAGGTCAGTCACAAATATACTCATTCCACTTTATTGTTCATATTGGCTTCTACTTGATTTCTGGTAAGTTCAGACTCTAGGATAATCTCAGAGGCTCACTGTACTATTGCTTCACTCTCCTGAGACCCAACCTGCAGTAATGCTTCCAGCTCTGGGCCCTTTAATATAAGAAGTACGTGGACCTGCTGGAGCAGGTCCAGACGTGGCCAGGAAGATGCTCAGAGGGCTGGACCACCTCTGTTATGGAGACAGGATGAGAGAGTTGTGGTTGCTCAGCCTGGAAAGAGAAGGCTCTAGGAGACTTAAGAGGGGTCCTTTTGAGTCCTAACTGAGTGCCTAAAGGGGCCTCAAAAAGACTGGAGAGGGACTTTTGACAAGGACATGGAGTGACAGGACAAGGGGTAATGGCTTAAACTGACAGGCCAGCTTTAGGCAAGATATTACAAAGCAATTCCTCACTCTGAGAGTGGTGAGGCACTGGCACAGGCTGTCCAGAGAAGCTGTGGATGCCCTGTCACAACTGGAAAGTGTTCAGGGCCAGGCAGGATGGGTCCCTGTGCCATCAGGCTCAGGCATCAGGTCTAGTGGAAGCTGTCCCTGCCCATGGCAGGAGGCTGCAACGAGATGATCTTTAAGATCCCTTCCAACCCAAATCATTCTGTGACTTTATGACTCTACTGCCAAGTTGCAGTCTTTTAAGAAAGAACTAAAGAAGCTGTTGAAAGAGTTCATACCAGTCTTTTATGAAAAGGAAAAATAACAGGAAAAATTTGTCAGATAGAAAGAGTTTGGGTATACAAAACACCTGGCTAGACATTAATCAATGTGGTGTCTTGTTTAACACTTTCCATGCTTTCATTTGGGAATAATATACAATTCTGCTTGCTACTGCAAGATGGTTAATTAGCATTCATAGATTTATAAATAGGATTTTACCGAGTAGCAGATAAGCTGGTATTATTAGTGTTCATTTCACTCTAGTTCTAGTCCCTTTTGAGATGAAGGCAGGTTTTATTAAAACAGACGTTTCACAACACACATCTATTCATTCCAGATTTCTATTAAACACCAAGGTATGAGGGGAAGATTGGTTTAATTTGCTTTCTTTTCAGTCTTGATTCCACTTTTTAAAATAATACTTAAGTGTCTTAAGCAAATGGGATGATCAAGTGGATACAGCCCAATGGTGAGAATCAAGGGAAGTGGTGTGCTCTTATCTGACACACTGGAAGCTTTCGGCCTCACAGCTTTAATGCTCATCTGTTTTTCTCCTCTAAGAAGCAAACTTGCTTCTGTCAGTCCGTTTGTCAGATATATTGTGCTGCTGGACAGATTTGAAAATTGAGTTTGGATTTTTAGTTTCTTCCAGTGATTCCTAAGGCCTGGATGAACAGGTGGCAGAAGAAGATGCTATTACTCAGAAACTCTTCTAATCAGTTCTAGAGATTTGCATAATGCAACAGGGATTAAAAAAAAACAACCAAAAAAAAACAAAAAAACAACCAAACTTCAGGCTCAAGGGCATATGCTTATCACTTGCCAGGGATCTAAAGGGAGCAATTTCTGCCTACACAGCAATGTGCATTTTGCTGGATGTATCATTACTATATGAATTTTAGCACTGGCTGTGGTAAAAGAGACAGATGAATTAATGAACAAATGCGATTGGGAAAATGGAATGGTTTGAAAAGTACTGTTCCAAAAACTATAACCCAGCTCCATCGGTCCAGTTTTCCATTACATAGTTTAACAACCATCTTTTACCATTGGGAAGGATAAAATGGGAAGTGTAAAGAAGACATTCATTAATCCATCTCTTGGCTGACCCCACAGCATCCCAGCAACAGCAAGTAAGAAAGAAGAATGGATGATAAAACCTTCTCTGTTCCTCCAACTGACCTTTGCCCACAACAAAAGCAGACCTTAAATTTTGTTCACTTTTTTAAAAAGCAAGAATTTTTACAGTGGCTGGCCATGGAATTTTGGACTTATTTTAAATGTACCTATTTCTTGAGGAAATGCAGAAGTTAATGGCTTAAAGAGCTGTTTTCACAGTTAGGGAAAATCCATACTTATTTGAGCTTTAAACTAGCATTTGTGTATAATCAGACACAACTGCTTTCTCTACATAAAATGCTATCCCTTCCATTTTCCACCTAGCATTAACAAAAGCAGGCAGTAGATATGCCTGTTGCTGTGGAGATTTTGAGCCACAGACCAATCTCAGTTCTTCTACCTGACTTAACTCACAAGTGACAGCAGCTGAAGGGTTTTTCCCATGAAACATTTTCTCAACATAGGTATGTTTTACTGAGTAAACCAGATGGAAAATCATTTGCACAGCTATGCTTTCTCATCCTGTGGCTCCAATGGCCAAGCTCATCACCATTATTTCATCAGTTCTCTTTCTGTGTATCTTATTTTGCAATGCCATACAAAACCCTCAAATCTTTTTGTCTCTTCCCCATATCCTGTAAGTTTTCTCTATTAGTTCCTGATGGTCTTCCCCACTCTGCTTACAGCAGATTTAACTTTTAGTGACACTGTGAAATCTGTGTTTTCAGACTTCAGTTTGTCATTTGTTCTAAGCAGTCCAAACAGCCCTTGCTCCTGTTGCCTATGTTTACGTACTCACATGGATGGCATCAGTGACAGGGTACAGCAAAGCTCAGAAATTAAATCTACATACAAAGCATAGATCTGTACATAAATTGACACATTCAGATTGCTGACGTTTTCTTTTTATCTGTGCTGCTTGAGACCTGTGTTAGATTAGGTTTCTTTCATGTAATTCACATCACGTTTTCACATCTTTGTATTACTGGATGTCAGTGTCCCCCACCAAAACTAGAACAATGTAGAGAAATCTGTTTGGTGCTCTACTACCAGAAGACCTTTAAATGATTGTGTTATCAATACAGTTATAAAATCCATGTTGTAGTAGAAAGTTATTTCTCAAAATAAGCCATCAAACATCTGTATGTCAATTCAGACCTTGAAATATCAGCCTAGTGGCATATTTTTGTAGGTGTAATAATCTGATTAGTTAGTCAAGAAAACACAGGCACAGGTAGAATCTTTTATTAGAAGTGATATATTTGGAAAAAGTGGACAAGCTTTCTTCAAATCTGAAACAGAAGCAGCAGATTTTGCAGCTACGTGCAAGTTTAAGGAAATTCCTACAAATTTATAACAGAGTGTATATACTTTTGCAGGGTAAATGGCACAGAACAATGGCTATCTGAACCCTTTTGTCTGTGTGTGTTCATGTGTGTGTGAGAGAGAACTTTTAATATTCATACCAGAATGACAGTTTTGATTCTGAAGTAGCTTTATTGCTCCCTGGTTCCAGAGACTCTTCTTTCATTGACTGGGAGGCAGAAACACTCAAATAGCACCAGGTGCTGGTTAAGCTACCTTTGGGGACACGCATAATAAAAGTCACGAGCTTCTAACAAAAAGGAAATGTCATGCCTTTTCACATTTATCTCTGCATCAGCTTCAGCATATAAGAAAACATAAAGGGAAAGGAAAAGATAAAAAAGAAAAACCAGAAGACAGCACAGTTATTGCGGATCAGCAGTCAGATCCAAGCAGAACTGCCTTTGAAATAGCCTTAGATAAGGAATGCCTTCAGGAGCCTTCAGATGCAGAACAGTTTGTCAGCAGCACCTTTACCTGTCCATGGCTAGAATCCCAAATGTAAATGAGTTTTACTGTAGCTTCTGTATAATCTGAGCTGTGACAGGGAGCAATGAGCTTTTGTTTTTCTTAAAGCATCTCCAAATGTGTGTTGTTTTCCCCTGGGCATGTGGTGGGTTGGTTTATGCCCAAAGGCACAGAGATAGACAGTAGATTTTTTTCAGCCAAGAACACTAAAAATACAACTAAAAATACATCCTTTCTGTACAAAGTCCATGTGCAGGTAACTCTTGATAGTTTGAGATATATTTGGAAATGTTCTCTGTTTATGATTATGTCTGTTAAAAATTTCAAGCATTGCCTCTTAGGCATACTATTGACTGATTCCAGAAATAAAAACAGCAAGATCTACTGTCTTCACCATAAGCTCCTGGTTCTCTGCAACTATGAAAAAAATCAACTCCAAAATAACAAAAAAAAACCCCTGTGTGTCAGGGCCTCTCACTTGATGACTTCAGCATTTCAGTTTAAGAAAGGAAAGGTGAATTTTGGTTCTTTCCTCTAAGGACTAAGTTATGCAAATTATGGCTTTTATGCATACTTAATCACACATAACTTAGGAGTCCAAGGAATCTAGTGAAATTTGGGAAATCAGGTCCCAAACAGTTTGGGAAAAATCCAGTCTATACACTAAAAGCCATCCAAATTTTGCTTTTTGTGCGTGGAAATAGAAGCGGAAGAAAGTAAATGGCCTTGAAGATAAACAGAGGAAGTTCTAATCAACCTATCCTGGACTAGACAGGGCACAGGAAGCTTGAGTGTCTCCTATGTGTTTTCCTACACTAATTTCTTTAAGTCTTCCAGTGCAACTAATAGGAAACATTTGAGTGTCAGTCCTTCAAGCCATCTTCTGATGATGTGCAATGATAACACTGATCCCTTCTAAAATAATTTAGGAATTGGAACCTTTCCCCAGGAAGTGGGAAGCCTTGATTCTAGGCTCCACTCAGTTTGGGTGGTATTAGTGACTTTTCAGTCTTTTGAGAATTTAAGGGAGCTCTTTATCTCAGCAGAGTTGTGCAATAGAGGAGGTTTCTCTCTTTTTGATGTTAAAAATCAGGGAACCAGCAGGTTAAGTAGCAAGACACTCAGTAAGCACAGAAGCCTCCACAACTGGGTAGCCCTTAGAAGTGATAAAGTTTACTCACCATCCAGGACCTCAGGAATCTCCCCAGAATCATTTACATTTATTTTGCTCTCTCCTTTGATTTTCCCACTTTATGAACACAAGGCAACTGATCATATATAGAATCAAAAAATCATACATTTTGAAAAGATTTTTCTACTTCTAGACTTTTCGAGGTTTGGGGTTTTTTTATGTTTGTTCTTGTATTTTTTTTTGTAAATGAAAAGCATCACTTGAAAAATTGTCCAAGAGGAAAAAAACCCTCTTTTTTCTTATTTGAACAGCATGTAAGTGCAATTCAATCAAAATTTAAAAGAGTATGGGGAAAACATAGCTCATATGAATGCATACACAGATAGCCAAAAGGTAAAATTTAGGACAAAGCTGAAGCCAGAGTGGCTCATGAGGGGTGGTGGAACTGCTGTAATGTCTGCAGAAGTGCCTCAAGCCCTGTTTAGTCAGAGCTTCTCCACTCGTAGGCATTTGGCGTACACACATGTGGACTGGTCAAAGGCAGCTGGGTCTGCATGCTGCCTGCAGATCAGGGTCTTTAGTTCTAAAGGAATCATAAGAAATAAAATAGCTGTACAAACTATTGAATAGTGTACAGAAGGTCAAGCCTGCTAAAAAGGTCAGGCAGGTAATCATCAAAATTAGAGATAAAAGAGACCACAATGTTACATAGCCTGCTCATCAGCCTACTGAGGAGTGTTCAGTGCAGTATAACAGAAGCCTGTCTGACAATGGGCATTGTTAGACCACCAAAACTCTGGATCAGGCTGGCCAGACTGATTGGTCGGGAACTTAAAGTTAGACTTGTTATAGCAGGGATTCTATGCTATAGTGAATAACCACTTCAGAGATGTAAAAACCAGTAAGAGCTGTTTGTCACCCAAAACACAAGGATTCTCTTCTCCCATTAGCATTTTACCGTGATTAAAACCATAACATTTAAAAAAGAAAAGCAGAGAATATTTCATCATAAGCATGAAAAGCTACCTGTTACATGTTAGTTTTGGGGCAAACACACTGAGGGAAATAATTACCAATGATTTGGAACACATAGCACATACTGTTTCAACAGTCAGGAAAAACAAGGTATCTTAGCCATCTTGCTTCCTTGCCTAGCTTTGTTTGCTATGCAGTATCAGAAAGAGTTTTCCCCCTATACCATTGGGTGTAATAAACTGTTTTATGGGAGCATGGCTGCATGGGTGCAAGCAGCCAGTGATGGGAAAGGGATAAGTGTATGAGGTGGACCAGTAGTGTGTTCTGTTCTGGCAAAACCAGCAGCACATTTTCACTCAGGTGGGCTCAGGTGCCTTATTTCCAAGAACTGCATTATTTTCTAATACTGCTCTCATCTTTTTAAAAGAGATTTTTGCTTGAACATGAATTAATTCATATAACTATCAATTCCTTTAACTATCCCTCTGAAAAACAGACAGAGGCTGGGAGAAATGACAGCTAGAGAGATTATTCAGTGAATGAGACTAGGTATTCTTTTCTCTGTATTTAGCTTTACTGCTTACAGCCACTCTTCTCTGAACTACTGGAATTTTTAAATAATTTTGATGTGCCTGCAATGTGTTTTGAATTATCACTACCTTCCCTCCATCCAGAAAATCATCATTTGAGTCCAATCTTTTTATAGTTACTTGAAAAATTTCATCTTTTCCACTGAGCAGGGAACTGAACAAAAGTCAAAGTTTCTCATAGGGCAAAAGTCAGTAAAGCCATGATTGAGGTATTTAAGTTGCAGCTCCAAAGATATTAATCAATGCTTTGGAGAAAAAAATAACAGTAACATCAGTGGTGTCTCAAACTTCTGAATTTTTGCTATTGCATTGCAAGTTGTTTTGTCGTCTGCTGAAATACATGAATTATTTTGGAGGAAAAAGGATTTCAAGTTCCATGTTTTGGGACTTGAAATGTCAAGTCAATAACCTGAAAACTTCTCTCGATCCATTTCTTTTCTTCTTGTGGGTGTCTATTAGTGCTTAGTTTCTAAGTTGTTCTAAGACTGAAACAAATGTAAAGCAAATCACATTTTTTTTGTAAAGCAAAAAACTTTTGGTTGAACACTACTTTTTCCTGGCTCAATATTTTCATATTCTTGCATTACCTTCTTGGGCAACACCATAAAATGGCAATCTTTCCCAGGAGAGAAGAGCATCCCCTACAAAGGCATAGCCTCAGATTCAGATACATGTGCATCAGCAGAAATTCAGAAAGTTTTCTGGGAAGACAAAGCTGAAGTGCAAGTTTATAAGGTGAAATTTTGGAATAGAGCAGTGAGGGGTGCACATCTTCCCAGCAGCTTTCTCAGTAAGTGAGTGATCTCCACTTGGACCTCCCTGGAAAAAACACAGCATTTGTCCTGCCTGCAGATTGTATCAAAGGGACACTCAGCCTGTCCCTGCCTACAGAATACTGTGAACTGCTCTCCTCCACAGTAGTTACACCTACTTGAGCACAAACAGCTTCTCTACCCTTACAGCTTGCATTGCAAGAACACCTAATGGCTAAACACAAGATCAAAGTCCTCTAGTTTTGCATGCCTCACATGCACACAAGGAGAAGAAGTCCATGTCTTGAAAAGCCTGCAGAATAAATAGACAAAACTGATTGAAATTGCTGGAAGATACAGGGTAGGTATGGTTTTTAATGAGCTGTGCCAGACACAGGGTAAGTGTAATCTTCAGATGTATTTGGGAGCAGGAGGTGGATGCCAAATGAGAGTCTGACTACAAAAGGATCAGATCAGACAGGTCTGAAGAGTTCTTCCCTGGGTTACAGAGTGGGGAGTTCCTCTCAGAGTAAGCCAGAAAGGATTAACTCCCACTATCAACTTGGATGCAGACATCCAGCCATAGAGGTGCTGCAGGGTGCACATGACAGCACAGCACTGAGCACCTGTGTTAGCAGAGGTGCAGCTCCTTGAGCACCGCACTGTGCTCTGCTGCTGGTGTCTGGAGCACATGGACCGAGTCTCAGCATCATCCTGGAGCAGTCATCCTGCTTCCCCTTCTGCAGGAGCCTCACTCTTTCCACTGTCTTCAGATCCCCAGCGCTAGCTCACAGGCAGTGTGATGGAAAATAAACTTTCTTCTTAATCAGATCCCTTTTAAAGTTCATCTAAGAAGAGTCTTTTAGCACAAATTGTCTTGATCTCTTTCTCAGCTGAAGAAAGAAAGTCATCTTCTGAACCATGACTCTTACATGTTGCAGGGAGGGCTGTTTGTTTTCTCTGAAATCATGCACTGCAAAAAAAGTCCTCCAAAAATAAAGGAGCTTGGCTCAAATATAAGAATTAACAGTGACTGGAGAACAGCTCCCATACAGCTTTAAAGATGGAAGCCTCCAACTGTCGTGGAGACTGGGACTGGAGGAGACTGCCCCAGTAAGTGTAGGAGGCTGAGCAAGTTAATTAGTTTTATGCAGTGCAGAAATTCAAAGGCAGTAATCTTAACAGTAATTGAACCAGATACTATCCCTTTATTGACAGGCAATGCTCCTGTCACCCCAAATTTCCTCCCCAGAACATTTATGCATAGACAGGTAGGGTCTCACTGCAGCATACCTTTATTACCCCTTTGCCAGATTCCTGAGACTTGCAGCTGTTATATTTTCTTTGGGCTGTACTTAGGCAGACTATGTTTTTTCCCAAGAAAAGCATAAAATATCCTTGCATCAGAGTTCTCCTTCCTGAGACTTTTATCTCCAGCTGCCTCCGTGTTAATCTCCAATTCCATTGCTACTGTAGAGCACCTTTGCCTATGAGCTTGGGAGGGAAACATCAAGTCTGCACATATGATGGGGCAATTGCAGATTTGTATTATGGAGCAACTCAAACTGTCCTTGCCAAAAGCATCTCGGTGAGATTGCCTTACCTTCAAGCAGATTGCAGACATTAAGCCCAGAGTTCATGACACTTCCACTTATGCACAAGTAAGGATCACCAAGGCTCCCTGTATAGTCAGCGAAGAGAAATGAGATGTTCCAACTCAAACTGGAGGCAGAAAAGGTGGCCTCTGGAAGGTAAAGGCTGTATTTCCCCTGACCATAGGGAGACAGCATAGTGACTATGCTACACAACGTCACCTTATCCTTCTGTTACCCCAAACAAGTCCTGGATTTCTCTTAACAACTGCAACCTTCACTCCTTTCAAGAGGTGCTTATTTGTGATTATCTAGTTAACAGGTGGAAATACACATTTTCTTCCTTAACAGCATAGTTTGCCTCATCATGTACTGTTTTACACATGTGTGTTAGAACCCATCCCCAGGGGCCAGGACAGTTGCAGAGTGTATCACTGATAGAGAGCTGAACCTGTGGATTTTTTGGTGCTTTTGCTGTAGGATGAATTAAGTTTTGCTCTCTGGTAGGTGGGCTCTAACATTATGTGATTTTGGTTGCTTTCTAGCGCTCCATAATTTTGTCTTCTCTAGCATAACTTTAAAGTTAATTTTAGAAAATTACTGCCAACCACTCTGCAAGACATTTCTGTAAATTTTATTTGCTAGGGCAAGTGAAAAAGCCTTGCAGTGGCCCATGAATAATAACTCTGTCCTGCTGGGGTAGCAGGAGCATGAACAAGTTCTTTGCGTTGACCAAGCCTATCAGGAAGGGTTCTGCAAGGCTAGTGTAAACCATTTTGTTAGCACTAAGCTTAGAGAAAGCCATTTCTATAAAGCCTAAAGTTTGGTGATCAAATACAGGAAAATGGACCTTTTAGGAGCTTTGCATGTAATCATTTGCAGAGAACTTCATACTTTATATTGGGTGTTTGGATCAGATAGAGCATTAGTGTCAGACTGAGAGAGGCCACTTCACAGGCAGCTCATCAGACTGCCTACTGATTACATTATTCTTTTACAAGTTGGGTTTGAGTAAAGCTGCAGAAGCTTTTGTAATGCTGAGCCATAATTAGGGGGTCGCATTTTCGTTAAAACATCATCTATGATGTGAATTACTTGCATAAATATTTCACAAGGCATGATATAAATATTCTGTGGTGATTAGGATTGTTTATACTGTCTCTATCAGAAGAAAGTCGTTCTTTCTTGATCCTTATTTCTTTGATTTTGAAAAAGATACAAGAAATCTCCCACATATATGGAAATTACGTTACCTGTTTGTGCTTTTAAATAGCAGCACGCTTTGAGCCTTGGAGACGAGTGTTGTAGAAAATCGTGCAGCTAACTTACACAATCTGTTTCTACTGTTGTGCCTACAAATGAGCAAGCGTAGTATCCGGCTCGGGCAATTGCCCGTGTAATTTTCTGAAAATCTGCCGTATTATTTTCTTCTGTTGGCAAAAAATTCTTAAGTGCGGTTGTGCTGCTCCAGAGCACCCCAAGCCCTGGAGGAGCTGCACTTCGGAAGGGAACAATTTTCTCCCTGCTTCTCTCCATCTTGCTCAATCAATAATTGTTTTCTGCTGTTTTGGGTCAGGTTAGTAACCTCAGGAGCTGGGGGAAAGGAGATCTGAGGTTTGCCTTGTTTCTTCTCCCTTTCTACCTTCTGCTTCATTTGGGGAATAATTGCATAAGACCCAAACACTTGCTCCAGATCTGTGCTGGGATAGAGGCAGGTAACAGGCATTCAGCTGTGATGCTTTCATATATCCCAGTGTTTCATTCCTCACAAAGCTGCTGCCAATCTAGAGGATTTCCACCCAGAGGAGGGTCTACCCAAGGTCTGTTCTGTACAAACAAGAATGTTTCCAAGTCCTGCTGACAGTGACTTTTTGACTTCCTCAATAGAAAATGCACTATCCTGGTAAATGGCTAAAGAAAATAATTGCCTATCTTCACAGCATATTGGAGGGGAAAAACACAATTTGTAAGAGTAGCACCAATCACCCACCCGGCAGGTAAAGTCCATGTAACGTGTGTTCTTCATACTCCACTTCAATCCAGGTGAATTTATTCATTCCTTCTTAACCTCACGTAGCCCTTTTTCCCCTAGGATGCCAGTCTTCATACGGGGTATGTGATTATTTCTCATTTTCTAGGCACAACTACTCATTTCTTAATTTTAGTGACATGGCAACAGGCCAGATTTTTCTTGTTAAGATGATATTCATTTGTCCCCTTTGTTTCAGTCAGTTTCCCCTCTGGCTTTAAAGCTATAAATCAAATACACAGAATTAAATTAAGTAAAATAAACATAAGTGCAGGTGGAAATTCAGGAAATATAAATAACTAAGAGTAGTTTTTCAAGACTGCTTTTTTAATCAGTTCTAAACACAAGATATATATTGCCCGTTGAACTAAGAGTGTTGTGACCACCTATTGTTAAAGAGCAGCAATAAATCTGCGCAACAATTCCTTACTCCTATGATTCACTGACACATTTTGACAGACAGCTAGTTCAGCTCACTCGTTTTCCAAAGGTGTATTATGCTGTCCACTGGAAAGGCTTGATATGCTGCCATGAGAAAGACGTGACTGCTGTTTGTCCCTTAGGAAAACTCCTTTTTTCTCCATCTCTGAAAGAGTGAGGCTCCTGGATGCTCAGCCATTCTTCAAGCATGTGATAATCGGAGCTCATCTTCATATACATTCCCTTTCACCTTGAAAAGCAAAATGGCAGATATTCTCCCGCTCTCCTCCTCAATCCAGCAGGATCTCTGATGCCCTGAAATACCAGCGGAGCACATCGCTGCCTTTCATATTCTGCAGGGAACCAAAGACTGCTGTGAAGGCAGGGCGCTGTCCTTTCCACTTTGTCCTACATGTCAGCAATCCAGGGCTCTCCTGGTGCCCACCCTGCTTGCTATTTTGCAAGGATAGCTCTCACATAGGATCTCAGCTCTGCAGGACTGCTTCATGCTTGTGGGGTTTTAATCAATCAGATACGCTCTGAGATGAAACTGCCTGAGTTTTAGACTTGATTATTAATTTATTTCCTTTATCATACGGAGGTACCTAAGGGTTATTTAGGCAGGTCATGGTTTTCTCCAGCACAAGACTAGCTACAAATTAATATTGATCAATAAGATTTCACGTCAGTGTCATTACAGGTCACTCAAAACTCCTGTGTAAAGTGAGGGGAAGACATAAAAAAGTTCAGAGAAGTTCATCTGTTTACACTCTTTCCTTTGACAGGATAATAAACTCAGCCAGCACACTCTGCTATCATTTACACAGCCTTCTTGTGAACCCAAAAAGCAAAGCCGTGTTTTAAAGGCCAGATGTACTGTGATGTCTTTTGTTTGCAGTGGTGCTTAACATCACTGGTGCACCAGTTCTAACCTTGGTTAGAGACTGTCCTATTTTAAAGTGGTACAAAGGCAATGCCAGTGATAGGCCTTAATGCAAACGTTCTTATGTGAGAACTACCACAGTTGTTGTACTGAGGTAATCGCAACCACTGTACTTCTGTCCACACCTGCTGTTCCTTTACGGTGGGAATTCTGCTAATTAAAAATATTTTGAGTGTGATAAACAGCCTTTTATACTGTTTCAGTAGCAAGAGATACAATGTGCAGGTACAGGAAATGACAGAATTTTGCATCAAATTATTACACACCTCTGCGCCTCAGTTTCCTTATCTGTTGGAAGTTTGAGTCTGTTCCCCAGAATGGTTTGGGCTATAAGGGACCTTAGAGATCATCTAGTTCCACACCCTCTGCCCTGGGCAGTGTCACATTCCACTAGAACAGGTTGCTCAAAATTCTGTCCAGCCTGGCCTTGAACACTTCCAGGGATGGGGCATCCACAGCTTCTCTGGGCTACCTGTGCCAGTGCCTCACCACCCTCACAGGGAAAAATTTCTTCACAGTATCTGAGCTTAATCTCTTCTCTTTTAGTTTAAGACTCTTCCTTCTTGTTCTATCACTATCTCCCTGTGTAAAAAGCTGCACTCTCTCTTTTTTACAAGTTGCCTCCAAGTACTGGAAGGCTGCTGGAAGATCTCCACAGAGTCTTCTTTTCTCCCTGTTTAACAACTCCAACTCTCTCAGCCTGTCTTCGTAGCAGAAGTGTTCCAGACCTCTGACCATTGTATCAGCCAATCTGATAACAGATCCCAACAGATCTGAATACAGTATTTCAAAGTTTACATACCCAATGCTTGTAAAGCCCTTAAAAGTTGTTGGATGAAGTTTGATAGAAGAAGTTACTAGGTGAAAAAAGCTGATACTACTTATTTATTGATCACAGATAATACACATTCTGGGTATATTGAACTCTATTAAATCCTGTTGCCTTGTCATTTCAGCTCTGTGAGAAGTCAGCCTTTGTATATATCCACTTTTTTTCACCTCTTTTGGGACAAATTATAAACATATGAGTATAATCCACTGAATATAGTCCATGAAACAAGCTACTGACCTTCTTTAGAAGTATCTCTGTGAATGTTCTCTATTTCTGGCAGCCCTTCTATTCATACTAGCATGAATACATCCGTTTTAAATCAGCTCTTGATCTCTGAATGCCAAATCCTGTGAGAGATAAAGTAATTCTTAAATATTACAGCCAAATGTGCAGCATAGAATGAAGGCATGTTTATTGTTTGTCTTACTTTCCCCTAACTATTTAGGGTCTGCTCTGCTTGTCTTTTCCCTAAATTTAAAGCAGTTGCCTGAATATTTCAGACTTCCTTGGTTAAGCTGAGAAACAGATTCTTTGTCCTAACTTATTTCCAAAGTTTGTGTTTCCTAAGTACTTTCATAAATCTACCAGACGCTGCAACATATATTCCCCGTTTTTTTTTTTTAATTTTAATCTGAAATACTGGCACATAGGTAAAATAGAAGCTTCTGTTCTGTTTTCCTCTGAATATGTGCTAGTATCACATCATTCATACAGAGACATTCAACGACTATTATTCCTGCCTCAAGTCCAAAGAACATAATTTTGACTGTTCACTGCAAGTGGATATATAAGATTGTTACAAATTGATGCCAAGGGGCCCATACTTGGAATCTGTTTTGTTTTTCTTTAAGTTCCAAATTGCAAGAGTGTGCATAATGAATGTGTTATCTAGTCCTTCTGTTTTGTATTTTTGAAGGAGAAACAGCACATTCTGCAAAGAAACTTGTCCTACTTGCTCAGGTTCCATGGCAACTCAGTATTGCTGCAAATTCATTTTGCTCGAATCAATTAGAAATTTTGCTCTGGCAGCTGGAATGAAAGTTTACAGGCCAAATCCTGCTTGTTTTACTTGGACCTGCAGTTGCAGTAAATTCAATGAGGTACTTGTCTGAGAAGGAAACAAACTTGCGGCTTTTGTCTCTCTCTTGGTTTAATTTTCTATGAAAAGGTCAGATTTAATTCTTGGTTTTCTGTCCAAGCAGGTATAAAGAGGAGGTAATTCTCTTAAAAGAGCCACAACTTAACCCATGCTTGCCTTACAGCCTTGTTGACTTGTTAAAAAGGAAGGTATCACTTTGCTTCCTGCGCATTTTAATTGGATGTTGCCAGCAGAGCTGCCTAGTGCACGCCTTCCATCTAGCAGCTGGCAAAATCTCCTGTTGAATCCACCCTGTCATTCATGCCCAAAAGGCAATTTTGCAGGGAGCACGGTGGTTTGTGCCAGTGCGCTTCACAGCAGCCCTGCCCTGAGTGGTTCATATGCAGAGTTCCTGGAGAATCTTCCCCTGTAAAGGTCAGCACAGCTAGAAGAGCACGTAACGACCGTGAAAGCCCATGGGATCTTCTCACGTGCACTCTGCAACGGTGTAGTTGATTAAACCCCAGAGTTACCATTAAAAAACGTTTTGGTTATGTTTTTTATTTATATTTTTTTCTTTTATCCTTGCCAAAACTGCAAGACTGGGGGATGGGGGAAGCTCCTATCAGAAAAAAACCCAACAACTTTCAGCCATGTGGAAATGGCAGAAACTTTCTGATGTGGACTGACAAAAGCACTGACATTTTGCTTTTAGGGTTACAATTCCAAATTCAGCTCATTCTGCTCCTGCTCTTTATATCCAGACTATATCCAGAGTTCATGTATAGTTATGCCAAGCATGCAGGCTCAAAAAAAACCACAGGGAGAGCTCTGGGGCTCTACTGTAATTGTCCATATTTTTTTTTTCCTCAGGCAGCCACACCATTAACCTCCCTTTTATGCATTTCACTGGTGTTTGTGTAAATGAATCAAAGGCTTGAAATAATCTTTAAATCTAGATTGTCTTTCTCAGTGACTGGAAAAATGTGTCCTCTCCTTACAAAGTACACCAAAAAACTGTGGGTCTATAGGAAGACATTGATTTTACATTTCTTTTCCATTTCAGTCATCATCACACTAAAATTCAGCCTCTGACAACACAGGATTAGAAATACATGTCACCCTGTTTTGCAATGAAAGCACAGCAAATCAAAGTCCTGTTTTAAACTTTGTTACATATCAGGGCCCATCAAATCTCTATTGCCAAAGAGGATGCCGCAGAGTAGACTTTGCTTCTTCAAAAGCAGATCAGAATTAGAGCTGAATCTCAGTTTTCATGTCAGGGACTGTGACAAGGAAAGCAGTGCTCATCCACTTTGCACGTGCTCTTTTTTTCTTCCTGTCTGTCTCCAGCTCCTACCAGTAGTTAGCACAATGGGAAGGTTACAGCCTTGGCACCATTAAAAGGGTCAGGGATTGTGAAGTGGGCTGCAGATTCCTTAAAGGCTGCATTCCTGAAGGAAAACTTCTCTGTCTGGAGGGTTGTCAGAAAGAAGGCAATCCAGACAACTCCACTGCTGATCATAACAAAACATATAGGCTCAATTTCAGCATGCTGCACAGGCTGCTGCTCACACATAGGCTCTCAACCAGCACTGGCTTTTCTCCTTCAGGTGACAAGTGTCTCTAAGCACAGGTACAGTCCTGTATTCTCCTTGGATCCTAGGGTTTGCCTCTGATGCCACAATTTCTTCTCTTATAAATTAGCAATTTATAAGACTGGCATATGCCAGGGAGGTGACATCCAAGGGCTCATGATGAGAAAAACTAATGACCAAGGTGGAAGGAAATACAGCAGAACCAGCTTTGGGGGATTTAAATGTTAAACCCACTTTATTGTTTTGGGTTTGTGTCCTTTTCTAAAGTGTTCCTGTTGTGTTTAGTCAGAAATATTGTACAGCTATGTTGTGAGCTATGCTATGTTCAAAATGTGTTTTTTTAGAAACATATGATTTTTTAAGTTTGCTGGTTTTCTTGTGCTGACTGTTCTTTTATTTTGATGGATTTTGCATGATAACATTTCAGTATTTGGGAAAATGTGGGAGATAAATCATCATGACTTTCAGATCAAATGTAGCAAGGGGAAAAGTTCATGTTTAAATGCATTGTCCTGTATTATATGTCTGTGTTCATATTCCCCCTGTTTTTATTGATATGCTGCACATATCTGACCTCCACATTTGCCTGATAGGTTTTTTTTTGCCAGTCTGGCACTTCTGACTTCCCAGTTTTGTTTAAAAATATGACTGGAATAAGGCCCTGATAACCATTAATTACTTACAGTAAGCTTTTCCAGTTGGATCTGCTTAACCTACACATACCTGATTCAATTTCCTTGCAGTCAGTAGAAGCTCTTCCTCAGTCAGCCACAGCTCTATGTAAAATATAATCTTAGAACCCGATTTGTTGTGTTTTTCATCATTTAATCAACGAAATGACGCTGGTCTGAGCTGTGCTTCTGCCCTGTTACCAGCGTGGTGCCTTGCTGAGTTCCTTCTACCGCACACAGCGGTGTCCGCGCCTTTCCTCCACCTCTTGCCTGCATGGTGGAGGTCTAGCGCCGTTTGCTTTATAAACTAGAGGGAAGGGAATTGTTAAACCAATCCCCAAAAGGACTTTACACTTTTCACATGGAATCTGAAATCATTTACCTCACAATGCGCCGGGCAAAGCTTTCCCGTCAGTAAGACGGAGCGCGGCCGCATCAATGAGTACGACTCATTGACAGTGAGCAACCGTGTCGTGGGAACAAAGCGCGTCTCGGACCAGGGGCTCTCGCCAATGTCAAAATCAAACCAAACCGAAAAAAAAACAACAACAAAAAACCTGACAGATGCGAGTTTTAAAGGATGGCCATTAGGAGGACAGGAGTTTTAAAGGACAGTAACAGCCCGAGGGGCAGCAGGTAATGGGGTCAGATACGTGCAGTCGGCCGCCCCTCGGGCAGGGCTGCCCCGCTGGGGCGGGCGGCGGGGTGGGGGGGGCGGCCTTCCCTCGGCTCGACTTTTATTGTCTCTCTGTCCGTGTTTTGCCGTGGTTTTTTTGTTCATTT
>VXBQ01014059.1:108393-135480 GCA_013400175.1 Phainopepla nitens
CGCCCTGTTCGCCCGCCTCCCCCCCCCCCCGCTCGCAGTCCCCCTCCCCTCTCCCCTCGCCGCCGGCCAATGAGGGCCCGGGGCGGTCGCTGGGCGACGGCGCGGCCCGGGCGGCCGTGGGCTCGGACTCTGAGGAAGAGTTTGCCCCTCAGTCATTCTTAGTTCAAAGTGGCTCTGGAAACCTCTGTGTCGCCGCCAACGGTGAGTGACTATCTCGCTCTCGCTCTCTCTCTCTCTCACTCTCTGTGCCCACTTTTTCATGCCCGTCTTGACAGCTGTGCGCGGGGATGTAGGTTGGTTGGGGGAGCGGGTGCGCTCTGTGTGGGTTGTTTGGGGGGTTTTGTTTACAAGGCTGAAAGTGGCCTGGCTAAGGTTGGGCAGTGGAGCTCTGGGCAGGTCCGAGCTGGGTGCCGAGCTGGGTGCCGTGCTGGGTGCCGGCGGTGCGGGACGCGCAGCCCCGTGCGGTACCCGGGCGGCGCGCACAGACCTGGCGGGACTTGAAGGCTGCAGCCCGCTCGCTTTTGCAGGGCTGGAATTTCGGGGTGGTTTGGTTTTTCATGTTATTAACTCCTGGGTGAAAGACTGGCCAAAGAGCCTTCCCCTTTTCTGTGAGGGCGGCAAGGTGCAGCCTAGGGGCTAGCGGAGCCGCAACTTGTGAGTAACCTGTCACCCGAGGGCAGCATGGATAGGAAAGGAGATGACGAATACGAAGAGTTCCTTTGATAGTTGTGAGCGTGGCATGAGCACCGTCCCAGAGGCCGTTATCCGTGTCCAGTCTCCCTCCGACGTGCTGAGCTATGCCCTCAGGGGAAGTATTTGAGGAACAGCAGCAGAACCACATCCTATTGGGATGCTCTGAGACTCCCCGATGGGTTGCTGAGGGTGCTCAGCACCGCCGGATGGTCCGTGATGCTTAAGCAAATTACAAGGAGGGGAAGGAAATTCACAGTTCTCTGCTGCAAAGACAGTAAGTCATAAATGGAAAGGTAATGCTCATTGGCAAAGAAATGTGAAATTTCATCAAGGGTAGTGTAACCTGACAAAGTGCAGATTACAGCAGTGGAATAGCAGTGGCCACTCAGCCCGCTGCCATCCGGCTTGAGTGATAATTGCTCACAGGTCTGATTTATGATGAAGGAGAAGGCATTCAAAGATATCTTGAAAGAGAGAAAGAAAGGTGAGAGAGAGGTTTACTGCAGCTGGCAACAGCTTAACTGCATTTATATTAAGCTTCTAAGAAGGTTTCCTAGTATGCTGTTATCTTTAAGTAAGAAGAGAAAGTTTGACATTTAATTTGTCCACGCTCTCCCTTTCCCAGCTTCCCTCTTCTTTTGTTGCATTTGTTATGGTAAAAACAAACTTTCCCTTTAAGGTTTTTCAAAGGAGAAGGTTATCTCCTCTGAATTGTCATCCTAAGGAGAGTAGGGGGAAATACAGTGTTGTATTCATTCAGGAAACTGATTAAAATTCATATCCTCTGTTCAGTTTCCCCCTTCCCCTCCCACCCTGTAACACACACATACATATCTGACTGCTTGCAGTAACAGAACATAGAAATCTGAAATAATGTTGATGACCCTCTTGTTGGAAATAAAACCAAACTCACACTCCACCTCATGTTTTCCACATCATAATGTATATATATATGTAATGTATATGTATACTTTCTCTTTGCTCATTTAGGAAATACATATGCACACCCTCCAGGTAGAAAGAGGGAAGAAAGAGCAAGCAAGATTAAAAATCTCAATCTCCTTTTTTTTTTTTTTTTTTTTTTTAACTAATTAGCTGAAAAACAAAAAAAGCCTTGTTCAGAGTCCACAGCAGGTTGACCACATTACTGTATTATCAATGTGCTGGTGAGTTAGTTAGACTTCAGGCTTTTCAGCTGCCTGCTTATTTATCCTTTTTCTTTTTTTTTTTTTTCTCTCGGTGCTTTTTGCATCAGCTTGTATACATACTGCATTCCCTGAGGCCTTTTTTGTGTGCAGGATTCAGTAGGTCGGTAATAAATATGTCCCACACAAAGAGAGGGCATCTGGAGTCTCATTTGGCTGCTTATTCTAGTTGTTCAGTAATCAGGAGTGCAGGTAATGCCAGGATACTGGTGACCTGCTAGGATCAGGTCAGTGTCACTCTGCTATCAAGAGGAAAAAAAAGTGACTTATTTTGCCACCTATCAACCCATAATCTGAAAGTTCACGTGAATGACAAGCACAGACCATACAGGCCCATCATGTCTAAAACCCAGAGACTCTTCTGACCTCTGTAAATGGATTTAATTGCTTTAGTTCTTTAACGTTCTGTTTCTATGAGGCTTAGTCAGCTTAAATTTTAAATGACAAAGGCAGGTCTTTATGTTCCTTAAATGGTGAAAATTAGTAAAAGATTATTTTGGTTAGGACTAAGTTTAATACAGTTAGAGCACTCGTTCTTGGAGAATAGTAGCTGTCTCAACAGCAGGACAGCCTGAGAATGCTGTCTAAAGGATTTGTGTTGCACTTTTTAATTGATTGTGGCTAGGTTTTCCTACCACAGCTGTGTAAACTCGGCCTTAGAGAAGTCCATCCAAAGTAAGTAACACCCGGGGAGCAGCACCGCTGTTACAAATCCCCATGTAAATTGCAAATATAATGCACATGGAGCTTAAGAAACATGCTACTTTTTGAAGATACAGTAGGCTATTTTTTAATCTAAGTTCCTTTCATTCCAGAAAGGTAATATTGTCCGTAATATTATTTTTACACTTCCAGAAAAATGTCCACCTAAACTTTCAAATGCAGGCTGGAACTGGCTAATAGGTATATACATACATGGGCATCTTTTAGGGCTTTGAGTTTTGTGTTAGATGCATTACAAACCATTGTTTGATTTTCTTTATTCTGAAGTTTTTTAGAACATTGAAAGTACAAATTTTTGTTGTACCTATAATGTCAGCAGGTACATAATTTTAAGGAAAAAGAGATTTTTCAGACTTGGACCTTTTCATTTTTTCTTTTTATGTATGTCAGGAAGGCTTTTTACTTTACCTAAAATTTCCCAAAGTAACTAAGGCGAGTATCTCCGTTTCATTGAATCCTAGAATGCTTTGGATTGGAAGGGCCTTTAATCATCACCTTGTTCCAACCCCCTGCCACGGCCAGGGACACCCTCCACTAGACCAGGTTGCTCCAAGCCCCATCCAACCTGACCTTGAACACTTCCAGGGGTGGGGCAGCCACAGCTTCTCTGGGCAACCTGTGCCAGTACTGTATCACTCTCATAATAAATAATTCCTTCCTTATATGAAATTTAAATCTATCCTCTTTTAGATAAAAACCATTATCCCTTGTCCTATGAGTACAAGCACTTGTAAAAAGTTTCTCTCTATCTTCCTCATAATCCCCCTTTAAGCATCAAAAGGTTACACACCTTTCTTTCTGCAGACTAAACAGCCCTGTCTCTCTGAAACATCTCTGGAAATTTCCTGGTTTTAGGATTTCAGCACTATTTGAAAAGTCAGCCAATTTGTGGTATCTTGGTGGACATTTAGAAACACTAAATACTTTTGCAGGTTTCTTATGCATACTGGTGTGTAGGTTTATATGTATAGGACTTGGGAGAAGCCAGACCTGTCTGAAGACATCCAGTCTTTAATCTGGTTGTTCTAAGAAACTTAGCAACTGCTGTGCTGGATCAGAACATGCAGTCCCTGACAAGGGTATGGGAGAAGGGTATATGAGCAAGTGAGGCTGTAGGGAGGATATTGGCCAGCTGAGAAAGGTTGAGCACTAGCCAAGGAGGGCTGTAGATATGGGTGATTAGATCATTCGTGGCAGCTGTCTTCCATTCGAACCAGTAAATGACATGAAAAACACATTAAAAAAACCCACAAGTGTCCTTAGGGAATGGTGTTCAGGAGGAGCACATCAGCCTGACCATGCTGATGCCCACGTCTCTTCAGCATCTACAGCTGGAGCACTGGGGACATTAGCAGGTACATCTCTGCCCAGTCTGAGGTAGGGAAATGGCTGTTCTACAGAGTGACAAAGAACAGATTTGGAAAGATATATGAAGTCTGTGGAAAGCTGTCATCCAATTTCCTTTGAGAACACTGGCTGTGTTGCCTCATAGTCAAGGCCGAAATGTGTGGCTTCTTCCAGCTCCTCCATCGGTGAGCAGGCATTCCATGAGAAGTGCGCTTTTGTTGTTCGGTGGGGTCTGGTGTGCTTCTCTAAGCTGATTGTATCAGGCAGGCAGGAAGGCAGGATGTAGTCACTTGAAATAGCCTCTGCACATGGGAGCACAAAATCCCAAATCACCTCTGGTTTGCGGCGTTTTAGAATTCTCAAATACTAACACAATTTTTGACACAAGAGCATGGATTTTGTTTAATTCTAACAGAAGTAAAGCAACACCAGAAAATTGTAAGAATATCTAAAACTGACTCTCAGTCCTAGAAATGACTTGACTTTGGTGACACTGGAGGTAACATCAACTTAAGTCTCTCTGGGAAGGATATCATACAGTTTAGAGTCTTGTCACCCACCTCTGAGTAGATGTACCCCAGTTTCTTTGGTTTCTCCCTCAAAAACATCCCTATTACAAAAAGTTGTTGCTTACCACTGCTTACCCAGTTTTGCACCTTTTCTACCACTAAGGGCATTTTTCAGAGAAGAAGCAGCAGTGGAGGGTCATGATGCCAGTCACCCAAAGTGACATTGCTGCTGAAGAGAGAGGGAGAGGGGGAGGGCAGACATTATTCTCAGTATTATTACACTTTGAATTCTAAGAGGAGGCTTAGAAGTTGCATAAAGCGTGGATGGTGCAGCCTTTAGCTTGGCACAGGTTACACTGGCAGTGCACAAGGAGGGAAATCCATGTTGAGTACATACATAAATATTCTAAGGTTACATCCTGAGAGATGAGTGTGATTTCTCGATGATCCATGATTTCAGTGGAAAATAAACCACATCAGGATCAGCTTGCCCCCAGCAACCACACCATGCTTCTTCTGCATAGTGGGATCTGCATTAATGAGCTGCTTGACCAGCAGAATCCACAGTCACAGAACTATTTAAGGTTCTTGTATTTCTTCCGCTACCTTTTCTTGTTTGGAGTGCTGGACAATTTGAGGCATTAAATCCCCCTAAGATTTTCATTTTCATTTCTGACTAAATCTGGGCCTTCTGATTTGTAACCTATTTTCTTTAAAGTTTTTTTTTTCTTTTGAATCTCTAAAAAGCAACCTTGAGCTGTTAAATACAATCACTGTAATTTACCTCTCTTTCCTATCCCTCAGTAAGAACTTTCCACTTTTTTATTCAATGATTTGGCTCAGATTTAAGAAGATAAATCCTTCCTGAAAAGGCTGGTGGAGACTTCTATAGTCTTACCTGTCTTTTGTCCAGTAGTTCAGTTTTATATAAATGGTGCATTTCTGGCAATTTACAGTAACTGACCAAATCATCTGCCAGTGCTGCGGCTATGGCTGGATTTCCTCAGGATCTAGAGGGAAGTCATCTTCTAGAAACACAGGGCGCTTTCTGCTGAAAGTTTGTGGCCTGTCTGTGAGCACTCAGCATTTATTCCTTTTGTATCTGTGATGTGTTTGGTGCTGCAGAGCCTGCCTCGCAGCGACGGCTGTTCTCAGGCTCCCTCAGCAGCCCCGTGTGACCAGCTGATGGGCTGAATGCAGCATCAGCCTGCTGCGCGTCAGGCAGCGCTCCTCTGATCTTTGGGTCCAAATTCACACACAGCAGTTGTCCTCTAGGAGTCCTGCTCAAGCACAGGGTTAGGTGTTTACAGCACCAGGACAGAAAGTACAGAGAGATCAAACTGCAGCAGGGAGCCCAAAAGACACTGAATATTAAAGGATTTTGAAGAAGGAATAGTGTCATGTGAGGCATCTTAGAAGTGGAGAATTTTCAGGAATCTGACTGAGGAGAGCAAAAGAACCTTTGATAATGTAATATGAATAATTGATATTTTTCTCATCTAAAAACTAACAATAAATTCCAATTAAATTCAGTGCTCTTTTATGGAGGGCTTTCATTTTTCTTTCCAAAAAAGCTTGTGAACAGAAGATCTATTCTCTTGCTGTGTTTTGTCCTTGCACAGTGCTTTCTATCGCTTCTTTTTTACTACTCAAGCAAGTGTGTTAAGTAAGAATAGCAATTAATCTCTGCATCCTTTATCAGAGATTTGCAGGGTCCATTAGCAGTCAGTGTTACTCATAATGGTAATTCATAATTACAGAAGGGAAACAGGAATTGGAAGATATAGCCAATTGATTTCCAAATGTCTTTTAAAAAGTTTTAAATATTCTTTGTTATTGTATTTCCTATTAAAACTTTTTTAACATCTTCACCCTCCTCCCCCTCCTTCCCTCCCCAATACTACAGAAATTTAGTAAAAAACATCCTAAGGAGAGGAAAGGTTTAAAAGATGCTAAGTTTAGCAATACTTCTGAAAATATTCTTTAGTAAAAGAATATTTTTTTTTAAATAGTAGTGATGATTAGGTGAGGTGCTTCGAAAAAAGCATTTTGAAAATCAGTTTTACATAATTTTTCAATTAATTTATCCTCTAATTTGGGAACGTGCTCAGAATTCAGCCTGAGAAACTGTAACCTTAATTCCTCTCTTTTAATTTTAGTCAGAAAACTAAACAAGAAACTTATTAACCATAAGCTTTCAATTTAGATAGAGACATTTCAAGCCACCAGGATTTGAGTCATCCTGAGGAGATTTTTCTTTTTCCACTCATTGTGGCTAGCGCTGTGTCTGACTATGAGTCCCCAGAAGCCTGAGAGGTTAGGGTGCAGATGACCATTTTGGTTTGATTTTCACAGTTGGCATTTACTCAAACACACTGAAACCTTTCAAAAATTCCCTGATGTATTTGCAAGTTTGTCCTCACATCATTCCTCTGAATTTATCTCTGATGTAAAGATGACAACAAGGTTTGAGTTTTGAGTTTCCATGCATCAGCCATTGCCTCTTAGACCCTGAAGATCAAGTAAGAAGCTGTTAACTGGCAGCTGTGAGGAGAATCAGATCATGAATTATTCCTGTTCTTATTCACTGAGCAGTGGAGCCATCCTGTTGAGTTTTTGTTCCTCCTGTTTCACTCTTCCTTCTAGAAGGAAAGATCAGAGAGATGTCAGTTTGTGAGCTGCAGATCTTTCAGAGGACATGAGGCTCTAGAAGTGCCCACTTACCTTGCTGTCCCTTAAGCTCTTGTTTCATGAATTCATTTTGCATCCTGAGAATATTTGTTTAACCTGGCAGTTGTTTGGCTTTAGGATGAGCCAAAGGTGAGAAGCAAATCATTTGCTATAGGACTAGATTCTTATCGCTAGTATCGGTGGGAGGCATTTGGATTAGATTCCTAGCATAGCCAGGGTCAAATCCTGACCCAGCTCAAATCCCTTTGGCTCTAACAGAGGGACGTTTGGTCAGGAGAGGATAATGTGAATACACAGAGAGGCAGGTCGGGGGCTTTTGGGAGGTTTTTTTGCAAGGGATAAATATCCCAGAAAGAATAAAGCAAAGTTATGATTGTCACATTCAGTGAAGGGCAGCAATGAAACAAGTCACCTTTCCAGGCCAGAGAACACACTGAATCAGTTAAAGCAGATTTATAGCTTTTTAGCTGTGATAAAGCCATATCAGTGTGTATATGAATTTACATAGGAGTAGGAGGGGTTTGTTTTTTTTCTTTTAATGCGAGCCACATTGGAAAGTGTGCACAAAGGAGCCCCACTCCGAGGAAAGACAACTGGAACAAATTATATGCATTCAGACTTGTTAAACGGAATTGGCAGCAGAAATATTCCTGGTAACCTGAGCATTACGGCGGTGTTGGTATAGTTAAGGTTATGTCAGCATTTCCATTGGAAACCCCTACTTTCAGGGGTTTATATCTGCAAAAAAAAAATTCACTGTGGGTTGAAACTTGACAAGCTGTGCAAGGTCTCATCTGAGATGGATTTTTTTTTATCTTTTTACAAAATTTGGGAGAAAAAACTGTTTGAAGAGTCAAGCTACAAGAGCACAAACAAAAATAGCAGCGTTCTGGCTTTGATCCTTTTTGACACTAAAAAGCCCCGTTTCTTTCTTTATAGTGTAACTATCAAATGTACAACAAAATCTTGCTCTGAAGAAGGAATTAATCATTACACTATTAAAGGAAATGAAACATTAATTTATGGCCCATTAGATGCTTTTTCACTGCAGGACTGCCAGTGTTTTGGTCTACCTCAGGTTATACCGAGAGATTTGTGACTAACATGAAACAAAGCCCCCAAAGCAGTAGATTCTGTGTGGAAAAAATGCTTTCAGGGCAGCTTTAGAAGAAAAAAACATTGAAGGCAGAGTTGTCCAGAGACTGGAGTGAGTACTAGGAATTCAGCCTTCTGATTTCTGCCAGAGGCTTCTCAGATACAAAACTTAACCTCACGTTTTTCAGTTGCACATGAGAGCTATAGCAAACCTTAGGATTCGGTGTCCTTCTGAACTGTTTCCTTAGCTGTATGATATTACTGTAGCTAGACATGGTTTACACTATGGTGAACAAGTAGACAGGAAGGGACCTGTGGCTCCAAACTTGCAGACATCAGGTTTCAGAGAGTAAGCTAATCTTTTTTCTAAATCTTTTCAGATTTTTGTGTGCACAGCATTGAACTTTTTGTTTCTGAGTGTGTATCATCTCTGAGCTGAAGCCTATGTGGCTGAGGGTCTGTGTATGTTCTCAGTTCCCACAGTGCCTTCTACGCTTTGAAAAGTCATAACTGATGTTCATCAGAACTTTTTCCACTCACCAGATAAAAGCTGCTGTGGAAGTGCAGAGTATTATAAAATACAGGAAGGAAGTCTGAAGCTCATGTACTCATGGCTGCATTGTGTTATTACTGTGAAATGGATCTCTCAGTTGGGAATGAACTCAAACTTTGGGAAGGCTTGTTCCATTAGCTGTTTGCAAGCCATATGTCTCCATTTTTAAATGAGGACCTGGGGGCTTTGAACTTTATTTATAAACTGAAATTTGCTGGTCACTGTGAACGGGTGATTAATTTGTAAGGGAGAAGATGCCAGAAGTCTCACTCTGACCTGTGTGTTCTTTCAAACTAAACATCCAATAACT
Organism: Phainopepla nitens; assembly: GCA_013400175.1. NCBI lineage: Eukaryota > Metazoa > Chordata > Aves > Passeriformes > Bombycillidae > Phainopepla > Phainopepla nitens. The sequence continues at coordinate 117,520 of VXBQ01014059.1, forward strand.
GCATAGCCTCAGAAGATGTATCCCCCCACTTCCTCCTCCATCGTTTCTGTGCTTTGCATTATTCACTGTGTTTATTGTAACACACTATTAATCTCAACCACAGCTTTCAAACCATCATGTGACCCCAACAAATCCTTCAGCTAAAGCAATGATAGCTTTAGGTATTTGGGGCGGAAGCTTTTGAGGCTTGGAGTAGAAGGGAAGGAATCAGGTTAAAAAAGATTTGAGGCAGTAATTCAGAAGAAAAAGTGTTTTCTGTGGATCCAGCGTTATTTTTCTGAAAAATGATACTTGAAATGTGACATGAGAGGATCATGCAGCTTCTTGCTGTGTGTGTATGAACCATGGTGTAACCTTTGAAGTTGCTTCTCACATGCACCTGGGTGCAAAGCAGTAGGCTATTTGTTCAAGGAAGCGCAGTCCTTAACCATGTGTCTTAACAGCAGGACCAAGCCCACAGTGCCCATGCTTGGTAGTAAAGCTGATGTGACGGGCAGTCATGGCACAGAAGAAACCTTTACTATAAAGAGCTTTATCTGAAAGATTGTCACAGTTCTTTAAGAGTCTATTGGGTTAAGCCTTTGAGGACTACAAGCCCCAGTGTACACACCCCACATTAAAATTCATTTTGATGGCAGTTTGGAAAACACCAGAATTTGAAGGGTTAAAAGTTTGGTTTAAGTCCTGCCACATGAATTGAGAAAAAAGCCCCCAAAAGAGATGGAATAGCTGGCATAATGCTTTAAATACGTGATTGGCATTAGCTCAAAATCTACGACTGCAAGGTCTGTATTTTGTACTAAGTAGTACTTGAAAATCTGGAGTCAACACCAGTCAAAAAACTAGTGATTGGTGACAGATGGTGACCTTGGCCAAGTGACCTAAATGCTGGTACTTGACTCTTACATAAATAAAATGGGGAATAATCACCACTGTGCTCCTTGGAAGTTTTGGAGATTTTCATATTCTTAATTTCAGATTGAAAATGAAAAACACTGTTGTATTCCCTCTCCATTCAGCTGATAAATCTACAGTGTTTCAGGGCTTTACTGCTGGCTTTTAACACGTGCTCTGTCTCTGGAGGTAAGGGATGATGATGCTGCAAGGTTTAGGCAGCCTTTTTGTAGCACATCTTCGCAGTCTGCCCTCACTTTTAACAGGAAAGATTTAATAAATGTTTTTTTCTCTTTCCATGTAATACTTAGGTCTGTTAGTGGCAGCCTAGTAGTTTAGACCTTTTCCATATAAAGCAAAGAAAGTGTAGCAAAAAGATAAAATGTAATTTTGTGTGACAGAAGGTGATAAAACTCAGATGTAGCATATGGTATTTCTGTTTACAAGAGGTCAGCTAATACTGACATGCCAAAGTAGCATGAAAATACGCAGCCATTCCCTAAAGACAACAATGCTGGGCCAAAAGACCCACGTTACACATGGGCCCTGCGACTCCATGTTACTTCACAGTATCAGAGAATCAGTAAGCCTGGAAAAGACTCTAAGGTCACCAAGTCCAACCATTAACCCAGCACCATCATGTTCTCCGCTGAAGCATGCCCCCAGGTACCACATGCAGGTACCTTCTGAGCACTTCCAGGGACGGCGGTGTCAGAAAATCTCTGCCAAATGGCAGAGATCTCATATCTTAATCTGCTACTTTCTACCACAAAAACACAAATGCATGTGGAAAACAATTGCTAACAGAATGATGGTTGATGCATTTCTCCTCAGCTCACATGCCGTTTAAAATTCTAAATCAAGCAAAGCTACTCAGACCCAAATCTGCCCCTTTTGCTCATCAAGGGTCTCAAACACCAAGTAGCCTTATTAGTAGAAGTGGTCAAAGTAAGAAGACTGGACTGGCCCTCATTAATTACCTCCTAGTTGTTCCTATTCTTTCACATCTTAGGACATAAATATTACTCAGAAATTAACCCTACAAAATGTATCAAGTGTGTTTGAGATGCCTTTCAGGGTACCTAAAAGTTGCTACTCTAACCTCTTGTCCTTCTTACCTTTCCTAACTGATGTCCTGGCAAGGCAGTAAATTCACAGAAATCGTAAAATACCTGGCATTGGAAGGGATTCATACCTGCAGGTCATAAAATATATTGGTCCTTTCTGAAGGATCTGAGCCTTTTTCTGTTGTGCTAAATTTCTCTAGATGTTCAGGGTATTTGTAGGTGTCCTGCCAATTTAGTCTCTTAATCATGCTGTCTTTCATTTTCTTTCAGTCTGAATAAGACCCCTATTGTAGAGATAAAAACTGGCCTCTCAGAATTATTGAGGTTAAGTAGGTTATAATTTCAGCATTTTGGACACCTCAGGATATTATGTGTTTGGTAAGTACAGTATGCTACAAATAGGAAAAGCATTCTGAAACCATAAGTGGCTATATTTCTTTCAGCCTTTGGGAGGGAAGGGGTGTTGTGGTGGCCAGGCCAGTAAGATGAGAGCCTTTGTCATCATATGCACTATTCAAAATCAGCCAGCCATGACGGCTCAGGAATTGGACTCCAGGTTCTCCCACATGAGGGGAGAATTGAGCTTTGTGACCTGCTTCAGAAAAATTAAAGTAGCGACACATGGCTCATTAGCATGACAGCTCTGGGAGCGGGCATGGGGTGTAATAAAGTGCTGCAGGACCTTGGAGTGCTCCGGCAGGAAAGCTGGCAAGTGTAAAATCGATGCTTTTGATACATTAGGTGGTAATGGAAGAAGCACAGCACACAAGTGGTATGATCGGATGATTTAGTTAGAGCCATAAATCTAGCGGCAGTATTGTGGCAACGTGATAGGACACAGCATTTCATAAGGAGCCCAGCATAAAGATTCATGCATTAGTCAAGTCTGGGGTTGAAGCACATGTGGGTGGGAGTTGCGTTACTGATACGAATGATAGAGTGGTTCATCCTTGCAAACACACTGAGTAAAACAAGGGCACTTGGTGGTAAATGAGCACTTTAGACAGAGGTGCCAGTATTTGCATTCTGTGTGGATATTTCTGGTGGAAAATTATTCTGGTGAAATAGAAATCAGCATGGATTACTCTGGGTTAAAACTAATACTTTCACACTGGCCCCTTTCTTGCCTTGCGCTGCTTGGCCAAGAGTAGAGATTTTGTAAAAATGTTCCAGAGTCACATTTCAGCAGTAAAACTGCTGCTACTTGATGGTTGCTTGTGCTATGTTTTAATGTAAATCATCTTTTTTTTAATGTAAATCATCTTTTTTCCTTGCTACTCAGTTTACGTAAATCCTGCCCAAATCACCTTAAACAACTTCTTTTCCTAAAACTGAATGGCTACATGAAACTATCAGAAGGATCTACGTTTTACCTCAATTTAGGTATCTTGTTTTAAAATCAGTCGTCCTCTTAAATTACCATCATTTTTGATGCCCTTCTTAGCATTGCAGTCAGTTTTTCTATGCCTCTCTAATAGTGAGAGACAATTGAGCTTGGTATAGCTTCACATATACAGTGAGTACCCATGGACAGGTCAGGTAAAACCAGAAAGAAGTGACTTGCTCCCTGCCATTAACATATGCTTGATTAGGTAAAATATCATTAGGAGTAGAACAGAGGAGTAGCATGTCAGAGGAGATAAAACAGATTGGAGTGTTTTTGTAGCATGAATTACAGAAACCCTTACTGTTGCTGCCTGTAACTTTTCTGATACACCGATGAAACTTGAAACGAGAGGTCGTCTCAGAGGGTAATAGCTTCCAGCCAAAATGCGCTTCAATATACCAGACCACCCATCCTTTCTTTATCAATGAGGTCAAAATAATAGCAGTACTCGACACTTTTACACAGATGGGTAAAATCTATTGTGTCACCAGTAGATATTTCCAGAAACATAACCCATGTAACTATATATTGTGCCTTTCCTGTGTACATCTCTAAACAATTAGGAAACAGTAGGTCTCCTGGTACTGCCTTGAATCAGATAAGTGAGATTATCTCCATTTTACAGAGGTCACAGCTGACTAGCCCGAGGTCACCCAGGCATTCTGCAATACCACCACGGTGGGATTCACGTCCCCTTACTCCCCCTTTTCTGTAACAACCAGTACACCCTGTTTTCTGCCCAAAGCCACACAGACACACCTAACACTATTGGAATGAGAGCTAAATTATTTTTAAACATAGTGGTGGAATTTATTAAGGCATTTACCTTACCTGTTTGAAAGTTACATCCCAGTGTTTAGTCACATAATTTTCAGAACAGAGAATTTTGGCTTCTGCTGAATATTGTGGTAGCTTCAATTTAAGACAGTTTGCTTTGTCTTCCATTTCTTCTCTGTAAAAACTCTTGAGCAGTTTATATCAGTGTCAGTTCACACCAGAAGTTCCTCCAATCCATCTTGGGATAAAACACAAACACTTCTCTGACTGAACTGTGGGTTGGTTGCTGTCATGTGGAAAGCTGACTAAAGCCCCTTAATTTATGAAATGCTGCATAGTCCTCAAGAGATTGCCTAAATATTTTAGTGCACGTCACTTTTTGTTGGAAACCAGAACCCATATTTGCTGTGCAATCCATTAAGTAGAACTTCTTCAAATTACTTCTGCTTCTAAATGGGAATTTGTATGTGCTAACTTTTATCTGAGGACTTCAAATGTCTCAGGGTTCTTGCATCTTTTTCACTACTTGTCTCCATCTTGGCATAGCATAATATTTATTTGCAGAATTTAGAGGTGATCTTGAAAGTGTTTTTTTTTTTTTTTTTCAATTGTTCTTTGCAGGGCAAAGAAGTAGTATTTAAGATTCTTTCAAAGAATATGGGGAACTTTTCATCGGCTGAGATGCCGAGAAAGTAGGATGTAACCTTGAACCATGCTACAATGATTGATAAATTATCATGTGCAAGAAGTAATGATGATGTTTGAAGTTTTACAAAATAATTTCCCTGGAAGGGTTTTGGCACAGTAGCCATGGAAAACTTGCTTCATATAAACCAAGAAACAGAAGGAAAGAGAAAGGCTCTTTCGAGATTGGCATAAGTGACTTGCGTGGCAGAAGGATAATCCCTGAACACACCTGTGCAGCAGAAACATGTGTGGATTAGTTTTGTGCTTAATCTGTCACTCTGGCATTCCCCCTGTGAGCTGCCCGAGTGGTTTGTGCTCGCCAGCTCAAGTGTCACTGCAGCTTCAGCAGCAGCCGTGTGAGCATGGTGGGTTTGGATAGCAAACAGTGCATGTTTGTTTGTTCACTTTGAGTCTGGTGTCTGAGGTGGAATTTTAATGGTATGAAAAATGAGAGGAGGAAAGAGAAAATAATAACCTGAGCGCTGAAACACAGCACTCAGTAGTTTCTCAGCCTTTGCATTCACATCTCCTGCCCTTCTCCTAAGCACTGTCCCTTAAATTCCCAGTAAAGTGGAATTCTGCTGTTAGTGTTGTTCTGCCAGAGACTGGAGCATAAGGGGAGTCTAAAGTGCCTAGTCCTGCACTTATAATCCTTCCAGTTTGCCTTTGCACTTGCTGAACCACAGTTTTTCTTGTATTACAAGTTTTCTTGTGTTTTCTATTTTGTGCTCTGAGAGTCGAGAGTCTTGAACTGGACAACTGCATGTCTATAAAAAATGAGTTTTGTGATTTCAGAAAAGTTCTTCTTGACTCTCATAGTGCTCCATACAAAAGGAGGGAAGCAAGAAACATAGGAGAGATGATAATGATCTGTCTGTGATTTCTGCCGCTGCTGTGCATTTTAGAGGATATGGCACACTTGGATGAAGTTATTTGTTGCAAAGGCCAAATTTCTGGCAGAAAAAAGAGCCCTAAATTCCAACCTGCAAACATCAAAGAGAGAAGGAAGAAGAGTGTAGAAAAAGACCTAAAGGCATGGAAGAAAGCTTTGTTTCAAATAAATTTGAGTTTCAGATTGGCATGGTATACTTCCTGCAGTGTTGGAGTGCTGTAAATTGGAAGCGCTCAGGTTGGAAACAGGTCTGAAGCACTAATTTCTGAGCCCAAACAGAGTTGTGCTTACTGCCAGACTGGTTTATTCAGCTTGCTGGATGGGAGCCAGAGGAACTGACCGCCCTGTGAGCTGAAACCAGTGCCAGCCAGCCAAAGAATAACATTGCTTTGACTGAAATGGCAACTGTTTGTTTGTTCTTCCAGCAAAAGGGGGAAAAAAAAACCAGCTTTTAGTACTGGTGGTGACAGAAAAGGTTAAAAATCGAAGAGAAAAAAAAATTATTGTGAAAAAGGATGAAAGGTGAGGGGCAAATTTTTCTGCTTGGTTACGCTTCTGTAGTTGCTTGGTCTTCACTGGTTTGCAGTTAAAAAGAAGGCTCTTCATTAGTTTTAACATACAGATTTTTTTCCTTTTTCTGTTAAAATATGGTAACTTTTATTATATGATAAATTGCCCTTACTGGTAGTGGTTATAATGTACAGAAGGCATTACACTGTGGCAGTGTAGGCACTGTCACAGCAGCATGTGGTAGTTGTGGAGGTTACAAGGGATAGCTTTTCATGTGTTAGCAGGAGAATGCTTCTCTGAGTAAAGCGGCAGTCGAATGGGACTTAGGACTCAATCTCAATCACTTTATCAGGAGTTTAAGGTGAGCTAAATATGCAAGCTCAGTTTATTTTCAGGTCTTTCTATTAAGTGCCTCATGAAAAGGCTGGCTTTCCTCCTGGTGGTGCTCTGGGCTGTCACACTGTGAATTTGGGACATTTCCCTTCTTGGTCTCCGTCTGTAGTGTACAGCAGCTCCCAAAATGCTGTATTGCAGAACCAGTTGAGTGCTGAAAATGCCTGGGCTGGGGGACTTGCTTGCTGCTGCCATTTCACACACACTGTTTGAGTTGGTCTTCTGTTTTATTTATTTATTGTGAGAGCTTTCATACCATTTGGATGCTAAAAGCTGGCCCCATTGCATGAGAGGCACTGGCAGAGAGTTGGTGGAGTCGTGCAGTGGGAATCTCTGCCTGCTGGATTGTAGCTGGTCTAAGGTCAGGCTGGCAGCACCCAGCAAGCTCAGCTGCAGCCAAGTTACTGTCTGCTCCCTGTTTGTGCCACACTCATCCTCAGGGAGCATCCCCCTTGTCTTTTTCTTGTTGCCATGCAACTGTCGAAGCTTTTTTTTTAACCACCAGCCTCTAATGTTTCTGGTAAGACAAACAGTACCAGTTAGGAGTTATTACTGGTGATACTGGTAGCATTTATTTTTTTCTACATGTGTCAGGACAAATCCTGCATTTGTTTTTGCTGCCTCTAGAAATGTTTGGTGTTTATTTTGTTATGCCAGCCCCATGAACTTTCCAATTAGCCATTAACTTCAGTCTGACTAAAAGAAGAGTAAAATGAAGTTTCTAGTGCTCTTTATTTTATTTTAAAAGGTGTTTATATGGGGCAGGTACAGAGAAACAAACAGAAAAGGAAAAAAATCCAAAACGTGCTATTAAAATCTTAATAATAATTTTACTAATGAAACCTAATTAAATATTATCAAAATTAATTACCTTTTTAAACTTCAGAAATTTTTAAGCAGTTGTGTTAGTCACATGTGTTTTGGGAATCTGCCTCTTTTTTGGGAAAGTCTACCCAATACTTTTGGGATGGGTAGACAAGGCAGGGGACAAGAGCTGGTGAGGACTGGTCAGTTGTTCCCTTTATTTGAATGGAGAGTGCAGAGAGGAACATGGAAGATGGTATTTTTCATTTCCATTTTCCAGATACTGTTGGAGAGGTGCATCCTCTTGTGCACATATTCTGAAACTTGGTGATGGTTTCAGAAATGAGAGGTGCTGTAGAGAAGCATGAAAGAAGACTGAGTCATCCTCTGGCTCCGTTGTCTCTTTCATGGTCCTGGAAGAGCTCATCTGCCCTTTGTATTCCAGGAGTATCTCCTGGGTGCAGTCCAAGTTGTTTGGTCCTTCCAGCCTTGCCATACTGTCAGCTTTCCTTCTGTCTCCCAGAGGGACTTTGGGCCTGCTCCCACCACGTGTGACGCTCCAAGGTTAAATTTGAGTCATAGGTTGCCCTGTTTGGAGGTGCTGTGGTTTGTCACACTTCCTCCCTGGCAAGCATGAACAGGCTCCTACAATGCCATGAGCACCACTTCACACTCCACTAAGGGTCAAATTGTATTTCTGTGTGGTGCTGAACTCCAGGACAGTTCAGCTTTACTCCAACTGAGTGGAAGGACAAAGATTTGGCCCACTGAATGTACACTGCTTCTTTTCAGCGATGTGCCAAGAGAGATTCCTCCTTGCACCAAATGGGCTCTGCTTAGGAATTGCCATTCTGGGTATTTAGAGGGGAAGCAGAATGACAGGCTAAGTACCAGCATTGCTAATACCTCAAGTAAATGTTTTTCTGATTAATTAAAATAAATTGGCATAACAAGAAGCACAGTGTGCATCCTCAAAAGTGCAAAGTTGTTTTCTAATGCAGCTTCCTGTTAGAGCAAGTGCTTTAATTATCTCTATTTGTGCTCAAAACCAAATTTGGATTTTGTTTTTTCTTAGAAATCAACATTGCTTGATTCCCATTGCTGCTTAAAAGGCAGCAGTGTAAAAGGCTCTTGTCTTAAGCTATGAAATATGTTTTCCCCTATGCACACAGACTGTTCCCTTCAGCCTCCCTTTGGAGCGACCTAAGCATAGCTCTAGGTAAAGAACTTTAATCTCTGTTTGTACAGAATCACTCTCTTGGTTTCCATTATTTTATTATTTAAACATAATAAGCTTCAGTAGTTCATGAACAGCACATTGAAAGACAAAGAGTTGTGACAGTCGAAAAAGCAGCAGATTTTCCTCATTCAATATAGAGCCTAAAAAAGGAATGAAGGGACTCACTGGGCATGTCAGTCATAAAATAGTCCCGTCACTATGAGTAGAAAGGGGAAGAGTTGTGTTCTTGTAGTAGTTACTAAAGGTATTTCCCAATTCCTTACACAAAACAAGACATTAATACGCAAATATATTTCTTAATATTTCTAGATTTCAGATCAGGATGAAAATGAATTTGCTGATTGCTTTTTTGTGTACTGAGTGTTAAGTTAACTGCTAGATGCTACCTCCTTCACCGTAAGCAACAGTGTTTATATATGAGTTACACTAGGCTGTCCTAATGAACTAGTCATGTATTACCTTATTTGATGATATCAGGTTTTGGACTGGATCCATCCTTGAATTGGAAACCTCCCAGGAACTCCTGCGGATCTTGCTTGGAGTGTTGCTGGTACTTCCTGAATGATCAGTTTTTGTTAGCAGTCACTGCTGTGGCACCGTATCTAGTGCTCTCTTTAACTGAGACACAAACCAAAACCTTGACCACTTCTTTGTGGTCTCTTAAAGATCGCTTGTCATCTTTGTAGTATGTGGATATTGACTTCTCTGTTCTAATTGCATTCCATTTTCAGTAATTCTACTCCACCTCGCCAGATTTTCTGTCTTTGCAATCGGTTCAGGTAATTTTTTTTTCCCCTCTAATTTGAATTCAAAACTTTTGGTTTACTGTTCAGTGGAGTGAAACATAGTGGACTGGTTACCCAGGATATGAGACTAGGAAGCCAGGTGGTCACTTTTTACCTCACAGTGCTGTATCTTAGGCATCTGCAATGGATTTCACTGCAGAGGCACTTGAATGTTGGTGATGTGTCTCCAGTGTCTCTTTACCTACTGCATGACTGGGTGGGGAGGAGCAATTAATTCCATTGTCACAAAACACTCTATTATCATCCTCTCCAACCAAATGCAAAGCAATGTTATCTTAATGGTTGAAAAGCACCTGGCCACTATGTGACAGTCACTGCCTTTCTGACAGCCTCAAAAACCAGTCCCACTGCAGCTAAGCTGCCTCTAAAATCTTTGCAGATTTGCAGTAGAAGTTAGTGGTTATACTGTATATTGAAAGAACAAATGCCAGAATAGGAAAGTTTCTGTTGTATGAAATAAAATTTTTCTAATGCTCTTGATTATGCATCCCAGCTGTCCTTATTTTGCAAGTCCAATGATTTGAGTTTTTGTAAAAATGTTTGTTTATTTTTTTTTCCTTCTCTCTGCCTCGTACACACACCAGGAATTCTTTCTGTATGATAGCTCAGCTTTTATTTCCAGCAAAATAAAAGAAAACAAACCATAGCTAATTGGCTCTTTGTTCTCAATTTTTTGACAAGTGACAAACACTGAGATCAGATTGTAGTGCATATCCTGCAGCGGTCATATGGAGCCTGAGTTAAGGAATCACGAATTCTCCATAATAGTCTCCCACTTGGCATCACACTGCCTTGTGTTTGGGATATTTGTGTTTACACATACTGTGCCCCAAATGCTTCATCTCACAGTTAAAGGGATAACCTATGGCCTCCCAGAGTGATGTGGAAAACAGCATTCAGCATTTAGACTTAGTTCCTATTTTATGACTTTTTTTCTTTGCTTTATTTCGTCGTTTTTGAGGCACAAAGCGTTTGCTAGGAACCATTTGCTAGGCAGTGGTGAGGATTTGGGTAGTACTTCTAAGGCTGAACTCAGCCCAGAATACCCACCAGTATGTGACCTGCTTGTGTCTGAGAGCTGTCTATGACTACATCAGCATTTTTCCAGTGCTTGCTGTTCTAGAGGGTCTGTGCTACTCAAGTTTATGTCAGAAGTGGAATTCCTACTGTCTTCATTACGAATGGACAAGGCCCAAACTTTGGGTAATCAGGGAAGGAGGACATTTCCCTCTATGGATCAGGGCAGTTACTGCTATAAATTGCTTCTGCCCAGCCATACCTTGTAAAAGTCAGCGGACATTTTGCTGCTGGGGAGAACACTGCATTTGGTAGACCATGTAATTAAGAAGTTCTCCATTACATTCTGTTCTCCTTTGTGCAGGACAATATGCCCCAGCTATGTTGTTAAAGCAGTGGAAGCTCCTGTGGAACCAGAGGTAAACTTCCACAAGGGTTTATTTGAAGTCGTGCCCCACCATGTCATCTACTTATGATTATTTCTTTATCTTTACCATAAATAGTCTTCATCAACATCGTATTTGTACTAAGATGACACAGTTTTCTTCTTTAATTTACAAATGACCAGCTTTCTGCCAGTGGGCCGTTTATATAACTGTGCAAATGAACAGGAGTGGGTCATATGAATTTAATTTATAGATCCTTCCCCCTCCACCCCAGAACCAGAGCCAGCTCTGGCTATTCCATAAAAAAAATAAAGATTATTATTTTAAATATTCTGCCTCCATAATTCTCTCTTTCTTGCTTCTACTGCTTGTCTGTAAGCAGAGGGGAACCTCTGAGTGCTGAATGGCACTTCCTGGGCACAGCCAACACTCTCTTTGCCAGCACATTCACTTGCAGATCTGTTTGTTTAGGTGGGTACCAGGGAAAGGAAGAGGAGGCTGTCAGTTTCTTCTGTCAGTTTCTTCTGTCAGTTCTGAGCAAACGTTGAAGAATGCAGCTCCTCTCAGGGGAGTTTTCTTGACCTCCACATTTGCTGCTTGAAGCCACATATTTAAGTGTCAGAAACCCCACAAAAAGACCCAGGGATCAATGAGGCTTTAACTAGGTGCTTTTTCTTTTAAGGGAGAGCTGGTGGGGTACATGAGAAGTTCCCTTTCCTCCTGCTACCTCCTCTGTTCTCTCTAAACTATGCAGAGACTGTAAATCTTCATTTGCTGAAGAAATAGCAGGTATGGCCTTCTGGTGTGTAGTTGGCAAGTGGAAAGCAAAAAATTTTCCCAGGCTGTTGAATATTGACATTTAATTTTCAATGTTCAGAACTTTATTCCTTTACTTCTAGTAAATTTTTATAATTTCTAGATTTTAGGGACAACAGTCCTGTTGTCAAAAAATTATAGTCTGAGATAAGGAGGGACAGGGTTTCTGGTCAGTTTATGGTGGCTGCAGTGTCATAGAAGTCTCAGGAGGATTGACTAACATGAGGAATTTCTGTGGTATGAATGCCTGTACCAGAGAAATGCTGTCCTCATAGTGCCTTTGCTTCTCCAGTTTAGCACCCAGAAAAGAAAATCTGAAGACCTCCTTGGACACCACGAGTGACAATTAGTGCTTATGTCCTTATTTCCTGTCATCCATTGAACATCAAGAGTAATATGGTCATTGAAATTGGCAGAACCATCGGATGGCCAGGGTGTCTCCACTGGCAGAGCTGTTTGATCTTTGCTGATCATCACCCAGATGATCTGTCTGTTTCCTTTGCTTTAACACTTGTAGGTCACATTGGGCTCTTGAGGCTGGTAGGCTGTGTTTGAGCTGGCATTGCTCCAACCAGTAATTCCATATCAGTAATCACTGGGATTTGATTATCAGGGATTTATTGATACACACACAGTGGCCTCGTGTGTGAGTTGTCCTGTTGCTTTTAAAGGATACTAGAGGACAAGGTGAGATTTATTTACACACATAAAAATGTAGGAAGATTCCCAGGGGATTTATAAAGAGTGCCTTGCAGGCAAGCAGCCTCACTCTCTGGACACTTAAAGAGAGGTACCTCGCTGCTACAGGCACTTTTGTACGTTTACTGAAGGTGTGCTCTTCAGAAGTGCCCAAGTGATGTATGAGTCTAAGTCACAGTAACTTTTGGGAGCACTTAGACTCTAAACTGTGTGGCATACTTTTGAAAATGAAGCCTCACTTGGGCCTAAGGCTTTCTAGAAAATGCACTTCTGATGCTTTCAGAGGTATTGACCTCGTCATTTCTCTCTTGCACTTTCACACACCTAAATATCCCTATAGACTCAGCCCTATGCCCCATCAAACCTTCTGTTTTACCACTGTGACAATAAGTAGCTTCAGCACTTCATACTCACAAACTACAAGGCACTGCTTTAGAGCAAATGAAGAAGAACGAGGAGCTGTGTCCCTACAAGTGTAGCTTATGTCACAAATCACAGTCATAGAGGAGCTGATTGTTTTGGGATGGTTTTATCCACTCTGTAACACTGACTGTGTGCCTTTGAGAGGGAGGATTGGCACACAGGAGGAGTTTGCTTGAAGTTATCAAAATGATGAAGTGAAATTTAAAATCACATTAGATGTTTGCTTAAGAGGCAGCAGATGAGGCCCTGCAGATTCTCAAATCCTCCTTGCTACACTGTAAAATGAAACCATAACCATTTGTTATTCCTTAGTGGTGACAAGGAAGTCAAGGCAGGAAGGAATGACCCTTTAATGATGCTTTCGGTCTTTTAAAGGGTTTGAATGTGTTTCTTTTTCTGGTTCTATCCAAGGCTCTGGTCATAATATGAAACTACCTTTTCTCCTCTTGAAAGTTTGAAATATTTTTGGTATTGCACCAGTGAGATCTTTAAAGGCATTTTAGTCCTCCTTCCCAGATTTCACATGAATTTATCAAGCCATTTGAAGTAATATAGTGAGAGCTTAATTTAAAGTCACTCAAAGTAGCAAGAGAATTAGCAAATGAATTTGGAAACAACACCTCCGGTCTCTGAAACTCTTAGCTGCTTTGCTGAGCTAGTGGGTCTTCCCTCTTTGAAGGAATATCCCTGTTTACATAGCTTACATTGCAAAATATAAATTAGAGCTCTAAAGGATTTGAATGATTTAAATACAGACTTGCATTTACCCTAATGATTGCAGAATAATTTTTTTCTATCACAGGGCTAATTTTAGTTAGACTTGGAAATGGAGACTTCTTGGTATAATAGCAGGGCCTTTGTTTTCCGTGTTGTGACTAAAAATGGCACATTTTGCTTTAAGTTAATGTATAAAGAAAGCTAGCATTTTCTAGGTTGTGAACTTTGGACACCAATGAGAATAATTCTGCCAAACAAAAATCCATCAGATTCCTCGAATGGCTGTATTAATGCAAATGTTCCTCATAGTCCAGCATGAAGTGGTGGAATATGTAATGTTACAAACCATTATAACACAGACATCCTTTTTTCTCAGTTTCAAATCATTAGCATAGGTCCAACAGTATAGAGGACCAATTTCCATGATAAAGAAAGTCCTCTCCCATTTAATCACTTACCACCAAATGAACCATTTAATGCCACATTCAGACATACTGTTTGAGGATTTCCCAAGGCTCCCCTTGATCCACTTACACTCCCTTATCTGCCTTTTGTCTCTTGTTAACCTGCTTGCTTGTTAAAAGAGGAGGGGAGGGGGAAAAATCAAATCCATTGCAAGAGGTCTGCAGCTGTTAACTTATTTTTTCCCCTTCAAAAGTTGCTTGAGATTTCTTGGAGCTTCTTCTTAGCAGTGCCTAATCACTGTAGTTTAACAGATTCTGTAATTACCTGCCTCACATGAAAATGTCTTGATTGCTGCCTCTTTGTCCAATCTAGTTCAACTTTAAATGACAGCTAAATTTATTCTGGATGAATAGCTTGTGCTGTGGGAGCCCGGCGGGGTGGTCTTGATTTATTTGCAGCCTTAAAAGCTTCTAAAACAACAGAAAAACTTAGTTCTAAATTCACAGAAGAGTGGAGGTGCAAGGCTTCGTGTTTATATACTGAGGACTAGCCCCTCTAACCTTTGCTTTGAGCAGAGCATGTATGGCACTCATTTGGGAGTACATGGGTAGGTAGATTCTATTCCACGAGAAGAAAAAGCTGTGGAATACTCTTCAGGTGGTGTACAAAACCTGCCGACACTTTGAGTAATGGTTCCAAACTCTGACAAACTCAGACTGTGGTAACACTGTTGTATAAGCCAGGAAATTGAGCATTTGACTCCAGCTGTATTTAACTTAGCTCTGGCTGTGCCTAAATACTGTTGTCTGTGTTCAAAGAGCCACAGTTGCCAGGAGGATGTTCATGCAGCACTCTGCAGTGGTTCTAGTCCGGCTGTGGCTGTACTTGGGACTGAAGCCTTGGAACTTGGAATTGGAACTTGGAGCCTGGGCGTCAAGGAAGAGCTCGCACCCATTCAAGGAAATCTGCTGACCTAGAACACAGCAAGGCTGTGTGTGCACAGGCCATTGGGCCTGGCTTCTGGATCCTGGTGTCTCTTGAACCATGCGTGGCCAAAGCCGTGGCAGGAAATGCTCGCAGGACACTGTGCCAGTGGGTGTGCAGAGCCAGAGGTCAGATTGGTTAACACTGGACTGGGTGATGGGTTTGTAACCTGTGCTCCTTCCAGGGACACTGAAAGAAAAGGAAGAATGCTTTTGTGAATGCACAAGTGAGCCCAACATTGTTTTCTCCACTGTGTGTTAAGTTCGTAGGGTAGGAATGGTACTGCAGAGGGTAGGTGTTCAGGAAGGAAAGATGAACTAGAACAATTGGTCCCTTCAGCTTCCATTGTGGGATTGCTTCCTGCAGTCCAGTTTTATATACTTTCTCCTCTTTTGTTTTTAATGTTCAAAGCAATGAAGTTTCCTTTAAACATAATGTGGAATTAGGTAGCATTAAAAACACATCCAGAGATGCTGAAAAACGAGAGTCTGTGCTTATAAACTAATGCATAAAATAATCCTTATTTAAACACTGTGCTCCCTAGGACAGCCTCATTTCCTAAGGGTCTCAAGAGGAGAGCAATCATACGGTACAATCTTGTTAATTTAATATACGTCAGTGCAATGCAAACAATAAATACAGAACATTCAGACTAGAAATTGCAGTAACTATATTAAGCAACCACAATTTCAGTTTATTATGCACTGACAAGCTTCTTAAGATAAAGATATACTATTTTCTTTAATTGAAACAATATGTCACATTTTTAGTAATAATAATAATAATATTTAGCAATCATATAGCATGAATCATCTTTGAAGTACTTTAAAAAAAAATAATGTTTTAATCCCAAAGACGTGAGTAGGTAAATATTATTAACCTTTTCAACAGATGGAAAGATTTATATGGGTTAAGTAGCTTCTCTTGGACCACAAGGATAGTCACAGTCAGTGGTGGGATAAGGACTCACATTGGTCTGTTTTGAGTTTACAGCTTTTTTTGTCTGGTACATTGCTTGAGGGATCTCTGGAGACAATCAGACCCTTCCACGATGTGTCCCCAAACTCTATACATTTCTGAAGCTGTTCCCATTCTTCAGTATTGTTTTTTTGCTGGTTTTTTTTCAGATGAGTTGGCCTGTATATCTTCCTTTTTATGCAAACGTGTCTTCCTGGAAGGCCAATTATTCCTTGACTTTACATTAAAGTAGCTGTTTAGATAAGAGGAGGGATAATTCCTGTGATTAGTATCTTTGGATTTATTTTTCTTATAACCTTGTAAGAAAATCCAGCCAGATCCCTGTCTCTCTTTCTCTCTCTCTCTCTCCCCCCTGCATGTCTTGAGATACAAATTCAGGATTAACATTTCTCTTCATCTTTCCTTTATCAAATGTTTATTCAAGCAAGGGAAACAAAGAGGCATGGTTGTAAGCTCCAGGACACCTACTGAACCTTAGACCCACTCCTACAGACTTACAGAAATTATTATGTGGGAGATTATTCTTTATTTGGAGCGCTCACTGAGTGAATTTTACTTTCTTAATAGCCATACATCCAGTTTTCAGACACCGCCAAAAATAAAAATGTAGTAAAATTAGCTGCCTCCTGGTATTCAGAGGAATCCTTTTGACAAAAGGATTAGTCCAAATGGTATAATGGATTTACATGATAAGAAGGGGGATTGCTCAAGGACCAAAGTTTTCTAAAATTCAAGCAGAGCTGGTGCTGGTATTGCAGTTTTGAAATCAGTATGAAAAAAGGAAGGCTTCATTTAACACATTTACAGGATTGTTGATCTGTATTTACTCTGTAGGTATTGAGTAAGCACTGAATGAGGAGTATGAATATGACATCTCAGATCAAGAAGTGCTATTAAAAACACCTCATGAGAACACTTTATATATTTTTTATGTTTTTACAATCCCATTCCATCAATTTTTTGTTTTTTATTTTTCTTTTGACACAGAAGTGCCTGATTTTTGGAACTGGTCAGCACCCTGTTTCTCAACAATTTCAGTATGAGCTGACTTGTCCTGTACTTCAGCATGGGAGACCTAGCCTGTGAGAGGCTTAGTCATATAATTAGGCTGAGGTTGTGTGTGTGTTTGGGGTCTGGTGTCACTGAAATTTAATGAAGATAATAAATATATCCTTCAAAAGCAAGCTGGATACGTGGTTGTCATGAAAAAAATGTTTAGATGGAACTCTTGTTGTTCTAGTTATTCATGAAGTATTAAAAGAGTTACTTACATCAAAAATATTAAATAAGCATGGTGGTTTAGTTTGATGGCTGTAGAACTTTGAAAGCCTGCTTCAGATGCCCTGTGCAGCAAGGCTTTTTCTCTCTATTCATCCTTGTGTTGGCATTGAGAGCTGCTGGGGACATTTATAGAAATATTACCTTTAGCTGTGGAACTAGACATTTATAGAAATATTACCTTTAGCTGTGGAACCAGACTTTCCTATATGGGTTGAAAGACAGCAGAATTAGGGGACTGGGAAGTACTGAATTTAGGAGTGGTTGTTTGCAGGTAATAGGATAGAGGAGCATTGTCTGGCATATGATAGAAAGATGGTGCGTAAGGTAAAGTTGATGAAATACAGCTGAGGAATAAGACTGTGATTTACAGCAATATCTATACTATTATTTGAAGTGTTCCCTTCAAAACAAGTTATTTATCTTCCAAAAGTGTGGGAATCCGGCAATGCAGATGTCAGAGCTGATGGTTGCCTGCGGTTACACGTGCACAGCTTTCACGAACTCTTTGGTGCCCGTGACCAAATGCACCATCTGGGTTTTTCAGTGTATGCTACTTTGATTTACTCATGTTCCTCTTCTGTTTTCTTTTAGCCTTCTTTTGTTTGGACTCCTCAACCTACAGAGAATTTTATTTGCCTGCTCAGAGCTTTGTGGCTGATACTGTTTAACACTGGGCCTTCATTAACTCCTTCCATTGTATTTTCTTTGCTTACTTTTCAAGCCCCAAAGTATGGCTCAAACCCTTGTCCTTTGCCTTGTTCCCTGTAAGCCTTCAGTCTGCTAGTTAATGCCACCCCC